>JAODVQ020507166.1:0-26252 GCA_025400075.2 Phenganax stokvisi
GGGGGGGTGTGGCTTACAGCAGACGAAAGAAAAGGTTGACAGGTATAAAATACCTTTATGGTGGTCGAATAGTAATACAGGTCAGTGGGACTTGAGAGCCAGTGGCATCAGGAGTAGCAGAAATGTCAATAATATATGGAGACGGCGACGGCCAGCATGCAACGTTTGCTGAGAAGAGTACCTCTCTTCGAGTTGTCGTGGGTCTAACGTCTGGTCTCTCCATCCTCGGCTCCCTGCTTATCATCCTTTCCTATGTGTGTTTCAGTGACTTAAGGAACAAAGCCAGAGAGATACTTGTCCACATTTCCATTATGGACTTCGCTGTGGGTGTCGGCAACCTGGTCGGGGTTGGTGTGGACTTCGGTAAATATTTCGATCGCTGTGCGAATGCAGTGCACGGCAGACATCATCACCGCTGGTCTCCTGCTGGCGATACCTGCAATGTTTCTACAGTTATGGAAGGCTTGTGTTATGCACAGGGTGGCGTTGCTCAGGCTGGCACTCTGGGATCAATTTTCTGGACCATATCACTATCTATGTATCTGTATCTACTCATAAGTCAAAGAGGCTCAAAGAAAGCAAAAAACTTTCTGAAATTTGCTTATTTCTTTTGTTATCTGATGCCTGGTTTTCTTACCTTGTGGATGGGATTTACTAACAGGATTGGATACTCCTACTATGAGAGCAGTGGTTGGTGTGGTGCTGTGTTTTTTGGTAAGGATGGAGAAAGGGACATTTATGGTGGTACAATTGGCTATAATCTGTGGATACTACTAACCTTCATTCTCGTCCCTGTGCTCTCAATTTCTGCACACCTTCACATCAGAGATGAGGTATATATGTAGTATAGCTTACTCTCCATACTAGTGCATTCTGTTATTTTAACAGATGAAGAATGTGACACACTCCAGTCGGTTCCTCTCTGCACTGCAAGTGGTGGATTTCAAATTTCTCCTCGTCCCTGTTGTGTTCATTCTACTCCGTGTTTGGTCCTTTTTTGGGGACATTTGGTTTTTGTACACCCATCATGACCATTTTCCATCTCATGTAATGGCCAAGATATTCATGTATCTCATGGTGAGTTCAAGTGCACAGTTACACCCCATACATATGAGATGACTGTGAATAAACTGGTTTCAAACCCAGGTTCGATTACATTTTTATAGTTATCATCTAACCTAAGTTGAACTCACATATTGGTTAAGTCCATGTGAAAGGGATATTAGTTTCATATGGGGAACATTTATAATGCTTATAATACCCCATTCAGATATGTTTGGGAAAGTCACTATAATGTCCAGATTGTATCACATGACCTAAGTGTCAATGTACAGTGCATAGGATTATGGTTATTGGAGATGACTTTACTCATCATTGTCATTCCAAATGATAATCTGTAGGGGATTGGTGACAGTGGACAGGGACTGGCAAATGGAATCCTCTTTGTTCTCTTTACAAAGAAGGCCCGAGAGAGATTCATCTGTTGTTGGAGGGACAGACGCTGGTGGAAGGGGAGGAAGTGGTGGAGAGGAGGAGGAGAGGAGACAAGGGGGCTCATCGAAGCCAATCGGGAGAGAATCAACTCTGCCTCGTACATGGACAACACATACACACCTTCCTTTTCACCGCGTACCAGCCCGAGTCATTAACAGCTAACTTACTGAGCTCCTTCACCCTACCTTCTTTATTTTTTCATTCACTTGCCATAGGTCACCTACAGTATTTTTCCATTACTGTATGTAATTTTATTCCACGCGACGTGGGGTGGGGCTGCCATGCGGCGCGCGATTAAGTAGCTAGAGCTGGCTGCGCAGAGTTGGTGTACTATCGATGCGCGCAGGCGCGGATCGAGCTAGAGATGTCCAAGTTTGAAGTGCGACAGAGGGAAAGAGACGAGGCGAGGAAGGCGTCGGTGGAGGCCAGGAGGCTGGAGAAAGAGAGAGAAGGACGGGAAGAAGAGAATCCGGACTACTTTGCTGAACAGTTCTCCTCTAAAGTCAAAGGTCAGCCCCCCAGGTAAAATGGGCGGGACATAAGCGTCTCCTTACCACAGAAATTGAAGAGCTGATTGAAGTAGCAAAATCTCTACCAGAGAATGACAGGGCTGCTCACTTTGATAGTATATCAGAAGACTTTAGTGCCCTCCACAGAATGGTGTCTGACTCTACTCTTTTCCTGGCTGCTTTTGACCTCAAAACTGCTAAAGAGGTTGACTCATTAGGCATCCTTTTTGAGATGAATAGACTGCTGTTTTTCCCACAGCGAATCAGTCAACTTCACTCTCAATTCATGACCACTCAAGACCAGTTGGTCCCAAAGAAAAAGTTCTCGTTCAAACCTCGTCCAAAAAAAACCGTGGCACCCAAGCCCAGTGGTGATGTCGGCCATCTTACTGGAGATGGAGAGCCGCGAAAAGCACCTCCTTCTACCACTGCAGCAGCACTGTTGGTGGATGATAAAAACCAGACCAAATTTAGTGGCATGCAAAATGAGACCATCTCACCCACAGTAAGTTTTTCAAGCCATCCAGAAGTGGTCGTAAACACTTTTAGAGAATTGTTGTATGTATGAAGTCAAAGTTTGAATATCGTATACTGAAATGAATGTAAGATGCTCTGTTAATATACTCTGTAGAGTGGGGAGTTGGGATCACGTGATGTCAACCTCAGTGATCTGAGAAACTGTGAGGTAAGGCTAATGGGAGCTCCTCTCTCATTGCACATTATCAAACTGGACAATTGTCGGTCAGTCTCTCTCCTATATCACTTCCACACAGTACTTCACTAATTTCATTGGCTATTGACTTCCAGTGTTCTATGTGGACCTGTATCAAGCTCTGTTTTCATAGACAACTGCAAGAACTGTACATTTGTCGTGGCATGTCAACAAGTATGTTGAAGTTCAACACTATCATCTTCATAATTATGTTCATCTTTAAAACTCATTCTGTTTCAGTTGAGAGTTCATACAACAGTGGATTCTGTATTTCATCTTCACATCACTAGTAGAGCTATCATTGAGGACTGTAAAGGCCTCAGACTTGCACCCTACAACCTCTCTTACCCCCAGTTGAAGACTCACTTCAAGGTTTATGATAATAATATAGATTTGTTTATATAATATGTGATGGAGATTCAGATTTGGATGAGAAAGTGTGCTGTATTCGACTTACCTCACTTCCTATAGGAATCAGGTCTGAGTGAGGAGATTAATAACTGGGACAAGGTGGATGATTTCAACTGGTTAGCCTCGTCCACTCCATCACCAAACTGGACCAAATTGTCTTCAGAAGACAGGAAAACATTGTGGGATCTCTCCTCACCACAACAATAGATTGTCAACAAACACCATATTCCATCAAAGAGAACTCACGACATATTATTTGTTGTTTTATTCCATTCCACGTGTAGATAAATTATTTTAGTAATATCTTATAATGTGAATTAGATAGTATAGTTTTAATGAAAAGCGAGAAGGGGGAGTGGCTGAAATGAAAATGCAAGGTTCGGCGCCAAGAAAGCAGCCGGGAAAGAATGCAGAGAGTCTACCCTCGGCTCAGGCAGGCCAGGATTCATGGAGGTACTGCACGGTGTGTAGACGACACCACGATCAAGGTCGCAAGCATATCTTCACTAAGAAACACCAGAGCAAGCTCAGCACGCTTCTGAGCAAGTTCTCTCAGAAGGTGAATCTAAATGGAGCACACCATCATAGTCACAATAATATCGTTACCATAAATCATATACTAGTAAACTATGTTATTACCTACTCTGTGCATGGACTGGGCCAGGTTCGAAGTGCCAGGCAGCAGCTACAGAAGCCAGGGGTGATGGATGGAGAGCTTGAGCCTGACTCCACCCTCTGGTGTTATTGCTGTCAACAAGAAGTGACTAGACACGTGACAGATCGATTCACCACCTTGGTGTGGGGTGGACTTCTCGAGCACATGGCCAGGTGTGGTTTCTATATATTATACCCCTATATGACCAATCAGCAATGCATAGACCACCATAGTATCCAAAACGTGCTTCACCAAACCATTGGTCTGTTTCATATAATAGTCCTCCTCATCATAAGAAGACAAGGAGGTTCTGGTGGTTGAATGGAGCTGATAAGAAGCAACTTCAAAATTTTATCCTTTTTGAAGCTGAGTACAGCAGGTATACAATGCATGTCATGTGTATATTCTAACTTCATTATACAATACTACTATTTTAATGGACAAGTAATATGGTGTGGCATGAAATATGTGGACCTGAGTCAGAGGTTGTGTTTTCACTGTGTGACTCTGCCCACATGTCCCATAGGTACAAGGAACTTGCGGCTTCAGCTCTCAATGAACTAGAGACCAAACGAGAGATCAAAAGAAATGAGGTTGGGGTGTACGTAAAACGTCAGTGTGTGTGAAAAACGCAATATTTTACATACTCCCTTTCCTTTATTTCATGTATTCATGTTTTTTTGTCAGTAATGATAGCTCACTTTAAGTAATGTTCAACATAATGTACATCTCTCCCTCTATTGATTGGCAGGAAGCGAGACTGACAGAGGCCAAGAAGGCAGCTCATGAACTTGTAGCAATGGAGGTGTGTGTTCCTCAGCTCTGTAATCCTAGGAGCAGCATGTATCCACAATATTTGATACTATTTTCAAAACACTACTCTTGTCTAAGCTATTATGCATAATTGTTAGAAATAAAGTAAAGTATTAAACATGTAATGTGTATTCTACATTTCCTGATCGTTTGGTTCTCAATAGCCTCCTCTGACTCCTCGAGCTCCCCAAGTTAGATACGTCACAGTCAGGAATAAGTTTGGTGTACAACAGAACCCAACTGGAAGGTACAATATACAATACTCTACTTGCATATATTATACGCATATACCTTACACTTAAAAATGAGTGTTACTATGTATATTATTTTTATATGCATTATAATGGTTACTGCAGTATGCTTTGAAGCTTGCTGTTGTCACAATCTCAACCCAACCACCTCCTTGCTTCCCCATGTCAAGTTGAAAGTGTTTTTGTGTACTTGCCTTAGCGGGTGAAGATATGTGTTATCCAAATGTTTCAGTGAGACTAGAATCTTAATTAGACCTCAACTATAAAATGAGGATTTTTGAGGTTTTGCTTTTTACAAATAGTGTGTGTTTTCTCTCCTACGGTCAATACCTTACCTCCCTGTTGTAGGCATGAGGGAAGGAGAGTGTGGGGAGGAGGAATTGTCAAGTACAGGTTAGCACCATTGTATTGTATATTTGGCCAGGTTCAAAATTTTGCATTCTTCACTTGATGCAAATAACTCTATCCGTGTGCAACATGGCCAAGTTTTTTACCCCTTAGTGTATATGTATTATTGAGAACCTGTCCTTATAGTATGTGCATCACTCTTAACTCCTTTCTAACATATCTTTGTATGTAGCCCTAATGTCTCTCTCGTTTTCAACCAAGGGCTGGTTCTGATCAGCTACTAGCTTGGCCCATAGACAAACTGTTGAGAGGTGACATTGGTGCTGGTGGGAGCAGTGATGATGAAGGAGGTGGTCCTCTAGGCAGCGGGGGTAAGGTCACGGTAGCTGCCACCTCCGGATCTCAGCTCACTGCTATTGAACCTCCAGTTAGTGTGTAACACTACACAGTCAGTGAGGGATGGTGTACAATGTATTAGTAATTAATGTTCATGTGTATCACTGTAATTATGCTGATTACTTTGAGTAGCTGAGTAATTCATATTTCACTTAAAGAAACAACATTTTGTGCGTAATTTCTATACCAACCATAATTGACATTTCCCGTTTACCTGTGTATTTTCCAGAGGCTCCACTTTACCAGTTGCTATAATAGGAATTGCTAAAACCTATTCTCATTTGGCAGTATATTTTGTGATATTTAACCAGTTTTAAAGCTATGCCCAGAAACTCTGAATGTAAATATGTTAAAATCTCCTTGCTATGGTAACCTCTGATTAAAATATATTCAATTGGAACCATGACTGTGCGGTGTGAGTCGGAGGGGTGCTGCTGTAATGTGAATAAGTTGTGTATGTTGGAGCAACAAAGAAGGTGTTGTTTGTGTATTGCTGGATCCTCCTCATTCCAGAGGCTCCGCGAGGGAGAGGGCAATGTACACTCGGGGGCCACTCCACCATGGCTGCTGGCAGATGACGGGGAAGAAGAAGAAAGAGGCAAACTAGGTTCTGTTTCAGAGACTCACAGCAAACTGATCAAAATTGGAAAAAGCACGGATACGAGCAAAGGAAAACGTCCACAAACTGTAATTGGTCCTTCCGAAGAGGAGTTTCTCAGACATAGTGAGATATACATTGAGCCCTCACACTGTTCCCTGGTTTATTAGTCTTCCTCTGGGAGTTGTGTTAGTGGTGCAACTTCTGTAAACTTGCACTGACACGTAAATCACACGTACTAATAAACAAGTCTTTAATTGAATTCCTGACTAATCTTGTTTTCAGGGGAGCAGATGAGGAGAAGAGGAAGAAAGGGAGTTGTTGGTGGTGACTTTCATCTCAAACTGGGGTCCTCGTCCCCCTCACCTGCTACTTCTATTGAATGGTGTGGACACCACTTTTCTTTAATTTACCACCTTCTCTTGGAGAACTAAGGTTTTAAATGTTTTGGCAGGTTTCCATCTTTTGGACGAGTGTGGAATGCTGGACCACGCTCTCACTCACTGTTAGTGGCTTAGTGTGTTTCTGATTTAACTTAAAATCTTTGTGTGTTGTACGTATGTGTTATTTTAGAGCAGAATTCAAGAGAGAGAGCTCTGCTACCCATACAGGAATCTCAGAGCCCAGTTCTCTGATACCATCTTCATCTGCTGCCTCTTTCGACCTTGCCGTGGCACATCCAGAAATACCTGGTCCATCTGGGCTAAACCCAACTGGAGCAAGAGTAAGAGAGCCATCACTGCTCAGTCCCAACACAACAGGATTGCCAGTTCATCCACCTCTACCAGTTGTGAGTGAAGTTCGTCCTTATGTGAGAAAAAGAAAACCAAAGTCCGCTGCTCTTAATCAAGGTGAGAGTGTTTATAGAGTCATGTGATTGAGTTTATCTATTGTTGTTTTTGCGCAGATAATGGTGGAAGACTGTCTTTGCTCCAAACTTAATTTCAATTCAAACTATCATCGTGGTTTTTGCGCACTGCGCACAATGTTCCGACACGCAACGCGTATAATATACATACGTAACATTTACGAGGGCCCGGACGTCGGCGTATAAAAGTGAAGCGTGCATTTTACCTGCACCACTGGAGATCAGCGAAGTTTCGTGTTTTGCAGCAAAGATGGGTAAAGTATTCGTCGTCGTGTCCGTTATGGTGCTTTTCCTATCAAAAAATGTCCACTGCGCACCTCCCTGCTATCATTTTGGTGTCTGCAATTATAATCCGTCTTCCCCGGGATCATCGTCGACTGGTGGAGGATGGTTGGCGGCCCTGCAACAACAATCCGCAGCAGCTAGGCCCCGCGGTAAAGGAGAGTTGAGTCTCGACCAACTGCAACAAGCGAAGATGTATCTATGTGACTGTTGCTGCAGGGAAGCTCCGTGTGAACACAGTCAGTATTGCGGAACGACAAGGCTGGGATCTTCTTGCCCTGTGTCCGATTGCTATGCTCAAATTCTTGGTACGTATTTTTTGCACTAACTCCATTTTGTAGCATGATAAATATTTCATTTAGATAATGCTGCATCTGGAGTTACACCGAAGTATTCCGCGCAGACCCTAACAGAGGCTCTCGTCATAAAGAGGTTACAAGAGGAGCGTGCCAAGAGGGTGCAGCTACAAGGGTTAATGCAAGACTTGGTTAGCATGAAAAATGACGGCGCTGTTGTCTCCAACGGCCAGCCCGAGGCGGAGGAAAACGCAGAAAAAGAATCCGCCGAGAGATTGGAACCTGAAGAGGCTCGTTCTTTCCTTTCTTCGCACCCATACGACGGATGACAGTTTTTCAGTATATAAAAAAACGTTCAGCTAAATAGCTTACAGTTAGTAACATTGTTGCATGTTCTCATCTCCTATAACACGTAAAGTATACGTCCTCAATAATTTTTTCTTCCACGCATGCGCATAAATCGTAAACCCGTGATCGATCCTGGAGAACTATTTCGGCAAAACAAATCAAGAACGGATTTGGTGAAGTTATGAAGAAAGTAGAGATACTAGAGAAGCTAAAGAAACACAAAGAGCTACTCATTGCAGCCAACGTGCTGTTTGCGGCGCTGGCAATCTCTGGACAAGTGGGAGAGATTGTTACTCTTCCTCTGTGGTCCAGCGCCGCCACGGCCTCCTGCCTGCACAACAACAGTAATGCCACCGACTTGAGCATGGACCCTTTCTTCGTGTTATCTTCGGCTTCGTTTTCATTTGTCGTGATATTTGGAGTTCTGACGCTTGTTTCCGCTGCATTCGGCGCAGTGACGAAAGACGATCTCCGATTCCCGCAATGGCAGCTATTTCTCATCGGTCTCTTCGACGCCCTCAATGGAGTGCTTGTCGTCTATTCATCTCCTTCATCTAGAACTGCTCCATATTTGCAGGCCATTCTCGGAAACTTTCTCATCCCTTTGACCATCGTAACCAGGTCAGTGTAATATGACTTGTCTTTCGTAATAATTTCCATGCATTAACGCCGCTCTCCTCCCAGATTGATACTACTGCGCAAGAGACCTCAACTGATCAAATTTCTGTGTGCTCTGGTTGTTTTTCTGGGTCTTATCCTCTCCCTCGTCCCAGTAATGACGGGAATGGATCACAGTGACAACAGTTCATACACGAAACAGTCTGTAGCTGGGAGAATACTCTGGCCACTCTGCTTCATGCTAGGATCTGTAAGTTCCTCGAATCATGAGTTGAAATATAGATTTAATTATTGGTCCATATTATTATAGCTATATTATCATTTTCAAGCCGTGTGCTTTAATGACATACCACCATGGTGACAAGTCATGAATAATACATACTGTATACCGATCATTAGGTACCTGCTGCTCTCATGAATGTGATTGAAGAAAAGAGTTTGAAAGACAAGAGAAATGTCAACATGTTCTATCTCCTCCTGTGTAGTTCTTTCTACCAGTTGATATGTGTGTTTGCCTTCTTTTGGGCCGACCTTATTCCACACTTTGGCTATACAAATAACATTCATGAATTTGGAGAAAAGTATGTTAGATTTTTCCAGATAGGATTTGCTGTTGATTGATTTTTGCACCTAAAATACAGCTACAAGTTTGCTCTATCCTGTTTCTTTGGCGGGAGCGGATGCAGCTATATCCCTGGTCTAAGGGGCTCAGTATTCATTGCAATGTACACAATTTCGTATATTGGAAGTGGTCTACTTTTGAGATATGCTGCTGGAGCTACCTATCTTGCTGTTGTTAATGTGAGTATATTGCAATACAATTCACTAAAGTTTTACTAGTTAGCTATTATTATGTGGCTACATACTAATCCATTGCATCAGAAAGTAATGATGCAATGTATTATAGCTATTCCCATGTGGGCTAGTTTACATAGCACGAGAGTTGCTATACTACTGTATTCCTCCAGGCAGCGGTGACCCCATTGGGGGCTCTATTCTGGAGCATCTTTCAAACAAATGACTGTGGCAGCTTCAACTGGGGTCCTCATGCCGACAACCTCACTTATTTCAGCATCCCTGGCCTACTAGTCATGGTGCCTGCCATCTTCATCTACAATCTAATGTGAGAATTGTTTGTGTGTGTTCTTTTCATGCAAAATCATCTAAAATTTGTTATTCCTCTCTATTTGTATATAATATTATATAGGGTATCTGATGTTGATCCACTAGAGGAGCACCTAAAGAAACTGTTTTATTCAAAGTAAGAGAGGAATTTTCTATTTCAATTTTACACTCTGTTTATTATGTTGAATTTAACTATTGTTATTATTCCCCAGGGGTAGACTCTCAATACAAGCTAATGCTATAGGTGAGGACGAGAAGAAACCAATGCTCTCTGGTGGCTCAGACTCAGAATTTTAATGTTTTTATATATACTTAATATTTCATAAAGGGCAACTGTATAGTAGCCTATTATCTATGTGTAGCAGCAACTTCCATTAAATTGTATGATGGGGATGCAGCAATGTTGTATGGAATAGACTTGCGTACAACTTTTGTTGCCTGCAATACAATTCTGCCATGTATGTAGAATGAAAACATATGACACACTACATACTACACATACATAGACAAACATAACACAATAGTAATAATAAAGAGGTTGAGTGAAAATGGAGGAGAAAGACTAAATATGCAACACACTAATAGATATAGGCAGACCCATCAGCCGGTCCCACATAACCAGTTCCAATCAGTATGACATCCAATATAGACCACACACCCAGACCACCAAAACTGAGCAGTTTCCCAACAGCTGCACCCCACTGTTCCAGGTAGAATCTGTCCACACCAAATCCACCCAATGTTATGCTGTATGAAAGAAAAACATCCACTACTATATTATAGCTACCAAAATAACAATGAGTATACATTTGGATGCACCTGATATAAGGAATGAAGGCTGGACTTATACTACACTGAAAGTTATAGGCAAATGCCCATAACTGCAGGCTCACATGTTGTGGTTAACAATTTTGACTAGACATAAATTAGAGAGATCGTCCCTATCTCAGAGACGACTAATTGTTGTCCTTTGATGAGATGTTCTTGAAACTTAGAGTTGGTTTTCAGTAACATTATTATTCATCCCTTCACCTAAGTATGTAACTGAACCAAATTGTTCACAACATAGGTAATGGTGCATGGTTATTAATAGAAGATTATTCACACTATATTGACATCAAGAACATGATATTGTACCTCAATAGAAAGGCTGTGGTCCATCTTTTCCCTTTGGAGTAGTTACACGGCCGCAACCTCTCAAAACGTCTAGGAGCTGAAGTATTAGTATGAAGGTGTACAACAACAATGAAATAGAAATCCCTCTTATATAGGAATTATGGCAACTTACGCAAACAGAAAACATTTTCATTGACCTCACACTCAGACAGGTACCTTGGGGGAGGTGTCCCTCTAACCTGCACATACACGCAATAAAGTAACTCTATCACACACTATCCTATACACTCTATTAGAGTGGGTAGAGTAAGTGATGAGAAAAGAAGAGGCTGACATTGCAGGTGTCATCTGGTGTGCAGCATTGTTCATCCTCTCCGGTCTGGTAACAGTAGCGGCAAGGGAAAGTCACCGAGAAATTTCTATCACCCTACAAGAACATCAAATCTGATTTCAAAATGTTACATAAGTATGGATATATAGATGAACCTGGCACTCTGCTCCTTCTAAAACCGCGCAAGAAAACGTGGCGTTCTGGTTGTAGTTGCACTCCGGGAGATCGGTTTCGTTGTTGAAGAAGTTGCAAGAGATGCACACGGCGGGGAGGCGACTACAGTCGATCTTTTCGACTGGCATGCACGAAGGATGGATCACCGTGTCGTTAGTGGTGTTAACTGTAGCTTCTTCTCCTTGCGACTGAGACTGAACAGATAGGAGTACGATTGCCACTGTATAGTAGACAACGGCGCCTCCAAATAACCTCAGAATGACCTGTTTCAGAATCGCCATTTTCCTATTTCAAAATTATTTTTCGTTTAAATAGAAACCTTTATTTTCTAGAGTTCAAAGGACAGGGCTTGACCGTTCTAATAAGTGCGCACCTGAAGAAAACTTAGAAAACTGCTTGAGTGTTAGCTGGGTAACTTTACAATCCATGCCTCACATGAGCAGCTAAAAAAAGTTACAAATGGCGGAGAAGTTGTCCGATGGAGAGAAAGGGGGAGAAAGCGGGAGGGAGGGTGCGAGCAGCAGGTCGTCTCTCCGTTCGTTTCTGCATCAAACCAGCTCCAAGGACAAGGACAGCAGCAATACCCCTTCTTCCTCCGCTCTGAGTACTTCTCGAATATTCAGGTACGTATATGGTAGCATGGATATTCTAGAGGCCATGTTGCTACGTTTCCACGGGCACCACGCGTGATATGGCTCTCTAATTCTGGCCTACTCTGTTGTTACAGCATTGGTAGAGCTAGATCAGGTTCAAAACAGGATTCCAGACCTTCGTCCATGATCGACTCTGATTCCTATGTTGTTGTACCGAAAGACGAATATCTACAATCAGATTTTGAGCCTACTCCTCCTACAACATCGATTCAGTCCAAGGGGTCCCCGGCCACTCCCCGGTTGAAGAGGGAATCTGCTGTAGTAGGTGAGAGAGACAATGAAATCTTTCCCTCTCATTATTGCTTAATTAACTGAGAAATGCGATTTAGGTTTTAGTTATAATCTTTTCTGTCAGTGTTACTGCATCATTGTCTCGAACAAAGCACAAACATTTAGCCCAAAGTGTATTAGCTATATCCTAACAACCTGTCTGATAGCAGACAGCATGGGTACATACATACATACAATAGTCATTGCTATAATTGAGCATACGCTCCTCCATTACCACTACACAGAAGGTGTAGCGAAGGCAGGATCAGAAGATGGGCCAGATAGGTGAGTGGTACATAGTAGAGGGAATTTTTTTAAACTTTTCTAATAATATTTATTGGTATTTTTGTTAGTCCTCTGGAGTCTGATTCTGGTGTTGACCGGGAGAAGAAGAAAGAGACAAGTCGTGTAAGTTGTGATTCACATGAAGAATTCCACCTGAGTTGCAGTACTGATCATTATGGACCTCTTTATCTTTTTTTTTCTTAGCTGGAACTATTTCTCATGCCAGGCTTGATGAGTCCTATCACCTGTGCTAAACTGTTAACTGATGTTTTTATACCTCATTTTGCAGGGTTCCTATCACCTATGCTAACATGGCTAATTAAACCCATCTCTCTCTCTACTGCTGTAGTTTTTCTCACCACCAAAGATGAGAGGGACAATGTTTCCATTCGACCAGATCTCGGTTCCCATGTCATCTCATCGTCAGAAGAATGTTGAACTTCACAGAATATTTAGTTCACTGGACAGCACCGAAAAACTCATTGACGGTCAGTGTCAATATGTGCGTGTACTAGTACATATATAGCATTATGAATTTCTTAGCTGCTTTAGATAGTACACATTGTAATTATGGTAGTGTCAGAATGAGTAAAGGTGAAGTATTTGAGTGGAACAAAATTTCATTTTTAAATGTTCCCATTTTTTAAAAATTTAGCTTGTTCTATGTTTAGAAACATTTCTAAATTTAACACGCACTGCGCCTTTGATTTTTATTGCCAGGTATAGTACAATTTCATATAGTGGTTAACCACCAACAAACCCATGATTTTCTTAATTCTTCAATCTCTTCTCCTGCAGACTATTCATGTGCCCTACAGAGAGATATTCTGGTACATGGTAGGCTCTTTGTGACACAGAACTGGCTGTGCTTCTATGCCAATATCTTCACTTGGGAAACACTGGTCAGTTAGTCAACTGAGGAGGCTGGAGTATTTTGATCGTTTACCTCTAGTGGATAGTGGTTTATCAACTTATTGGTCATCATTTTCTTTTTTTTTGAGCATCTATGAGCATTTGCTCCATCCCATTTCGTGATTCTGTTTGTGCCTTTCCATCACTCACATATTGTATACACTCATCCTCATCCTCCTCCTCCTTCTCTTTCATCTCCTCTACCTCCTTCCCATCCTAGTATTCATTCCTATACAGATCACCATACCATTTTCCAGCGTGACGGCCATAACGAAAGAGAGGACAGCGTTTGTGTTTCCCAATGCAGTCCAGGTGGCCACAACGGCAGAGAAGTACACATTCTCCTCTCTGATGAGCAGAGACATCACTTACAATGTTCTCTTCAAAGTCTGGCAAAACAGCCTTCTCAATGAGGTCACCATTATAATATCAAACCAAAAAAATTTTTAAATCACACACACACACACACACACACACACACACTTTGATGGCACTTTATATTTTAAAAATCATTATAAAGTCATTTAGAACAGGAGCAGTGGGTTGATTTATGGCTAAGCCAAACTCTCCTCCTCAAACCCAAGTGCCTGTGCTATTCTTGAAAATCGGAAGTGAGTGTTGATTTGTCCTGCTAATTCTCTTTCACTGCAGCATCTTAGTCCACTGGAGCTAGTGAGAGCTGCTCGCCGGGCTGCGGGAGACTCGACAGATGTGGGGAGAGCAGAGGAACTGTGGGGCTCTGACGACAACAGCGGTGATTTCCAGGATACCTCTCCTCACATTTCTCACGTGGTACTGTGTGAAACAACCATTAATATCCTACTATTAGTTACCCGTATACAAAAACAACCAGCTATTAATTGTCTACCTAATACTTAAACCATATTCTGTCTTCCCTGAATTGAATTGCAATCCTCACGTGTATATACATACATGGTATTAGAAAAATTGGTATTTAATAATAATAATAATAATGATTGTTGTAAGGAAGCTCGATCCATGAAAATTAAAGAAATTGTTTGATGTTTAGGTGGATGACAACTTATTAGTTTCTATGCTGAGGGTTTTGAACTTTAGTGCTTTTCACTTGATCAGGTTTCACTTAAATATTAGGTTTCAAGTGATAAGGGCTTTGTAACTGTTGTATGTGTATGTTGTATGTACAGGTCCAGGGTCCAGCCTTATCATATTATGTATGATCTAGTTCGGATTGTATTGAGGTTTTTCTTTCCTCTTCTTCTTTTCTTTATTGTATCCTATGCACATAGTATTATTGTTTCATCTATAGCCCAAAGCCACGTCATCTCTGCCGGCCGTTCTCCCAACCCATGTTGAGATCATGCCCATGGTGGGGGGAGCTACTCAATTTCCTTCCTCCATTGGTGAACTGCCGCTAATTGCAGGAGCACCTCAAAATGATGAGCACCGTAAGATTATTATTACATGGATGTTGTATGTAGTACATATGTACATGAGAACCTATGCAAGTATATACTGCGTATTGATCACTGTAATATTTTACTTGGCTGTTTCTTATTATCTATGAACAATAGTACCGGCTAAAATTTCCCGCTATGGCTGTGGTATCATGTTTATTTGTAGGTGCAGTGTCAGGAGAGGCAGACAGTGAGGTTAATGTCCAGCAAGCTACCACTACCACTTCCACTTCAACTTCTACCACTGGTACCACAGAGCAAAATCCGGTCCAGATCTCAAAGCCATTGAAACGGAGAACAATAAATGAAGACAGAGATACTCGTAAGTTGCATGGAGTCTCCCTTTTCTTTAAGGATACATACCTCCAAATAAAGGACGCAATAGTAAATACCTTCTTTTAAAAGGAAAGGCTTCAAGCCCTCAAATGACTAGTACCTCGCTACAGAGGAAATACAATTTTCAAATTTAGAAAAACCACCACGAATATCAGGTTTCCTTTATGCCTGAGATCCCAGTGTATTTATCTAAATCAGATTCGACAGGGAATGGACGAGACTCTGCCACTACTACCAGATCAACTCTCCGTGGTACTACTACCAGCTCAGACCGACTCCGCAGCCAATCGGCAATGACCCCGATGACCCCGGCCGGGGAGATGCCGGAGATGATATCGATGGGTGGAGAGAGTCTCGGGAGCTTGTCCGAGGATTTCGAGACCATATCATTCGCTGACGAACCAGGTAACGCAGTGATATAGTGATATGCACACACTGACTGATCAGCAGTGGTTGGCTTTAACCACCACACGATAATTTTAGACACATTTTACCATATCTCCACTGTAAATGTCATGTTACTAATAACGCTAGAACTCTTAGTTTTAAACTTGTGTACTAAGAATTTTGCCACCACAAAGCTAGGTCTGGGTAGGTATCCACAGGTCTCTTTGACCTTGGTTGTTGTTAGCAGCATAACTATGTGTATTTAAGTCTGTACATAGTAGTATTGATATTGATGTTTCAATGTACTGTATTGATCAATGTATAGGGGAGATACCTTGTGGGTGTACAGATCACATGGGGAGGAGTCTCATTAATGATGTGAGTGACCCTTTCTTTAGACGTAGTACGTATCACTTCCTCCATCTCTGTTCTCTTTCTCTCTCTTATATAACACCATTATAGTACCTGATTCATTTTGTCCAGGTGTATGCGGCTGATGTGGAGACAATATTTCAACTTCTGTTCACAGACGATAACTTCTTTAGAGATTTCCTTCTGGCCAGAAACACCATTAGTACGTATGTAACTACTTTACAGTGCAACTTTTCTAAAGTGAACTCCAGGGAACCAGATTAATATCTTCGCATAACAGTAGTTTCCCTTAGACATTTAAAGAGTGCATAGTGTGAAATAAGGAACTTTAGAGTTATATACTAGTTCGTACTAAAGTACCATAATTATAACAGTTTCCCTTTATAATAATGTTTTAAACCGTTAATATTGTGGTATATCACTCTCTCTCTTTTTTTATATCATTTCTCCTCCTTCTCTTTTATGTATCTTACTCTTCCACTTATATCATCATCACCTCAGATATTGACATAGGAGAGTGGCAGGAGCAGACTGACGGCACCAGACTGAGGGACCTCAACTATACTGTGGCACTCAACTATTCGTTCGGTCCCAAATTCTCTCCTGCCATGGAGCACCAGATCTACTCCAGCTCTGGCCAGCCGGGACTCAAACATCTCGTTCACACCGAGGTATCTAGCTTCTCTTAAGCCTTGGCCTTGTGTGCTCCGAGGTCTCTAGCTTCTTTTAGATGATACAGGAAACTCTTGGCCTCGTATATCTATAGTGTTTTTTCTTTCCACAATGAGCCTGGGTACGTGGCTAAGGAAAGCTTCCGAAAATGGCTCTCTGCAGAACCACTGATAATTGCCCTCCAATATAGTGATAACCTCTCTGCAAGAGACACTGCTTCTACCCTTTACTAATAGAGCAGTGTATTACTTGACCTCTGAGATAGGGACAGCCTCTCTGCAAAGAACACTGCCATTCCCATAGTATCCCTTGTTCATAAGTCACACTGTACTACATGTGTACTACTACATTGTCTACACAGGTCAACAACAGAAACATACCTTATGCTGATACATTCTACGTTTCGTGTCAGTATTGCATGACAAGAGTTGCTCACGATAAGGCCAGACTCAGAATCACTGCCAATATCAACTACAGGAAGAGCTGCTGGGGCGTTGTTAAAAGTTAGCTCTCTTATTTTCCCTCTTTCTTTCTCTATTTCACTCTCTCAATCAATGCCTGACTTGCAGGGGCCCTATTACTTATGCTCACTGGGCCTATGAAGCCCTGACACATCTAATAGTGACCACCATAGAATCGTTGAATGGAACGATAAACTTAACCACTAGTATCTTTCTATTTGCTCTCTTCTTTCAATCTATGTATGTATCCTTCTCACTTAGAGGTTTACTTTAATTTTCTATTATTTACCTCTCTTGAATGTATGCATGTTGTAAGGTGTATGGTGGTTGTTTGTTCAATACAGATTTGATAGAGAAGAATGCGGGTGATGGTCTCCGCTCCTACTACAACCATCTCGGTAATCCATTAGTACCAGGGTGTGTATCATGAAGGCTAATCTTATTAAAGATACATATTAGTAACACTTGATAAATTTAGTCTTCATATTCCCTTTGATATTATGATACAATATTTTGGGATTATGTTCAACTCACTCTTCTAATGCTTGATTTCTACTATAGAGCACAACAGTAGCCAATCACTCAGGTTTCTGTGTCTGCTTTCCGTGAAATTGTAGAAGTTCAGTAAACTCCCGTCACACATCAGAGAGTGATGTAAATCGTAATAACAGCTGTACCAAGTGTTCCTGAAGCCTTTATGTTTTCTCCCCTGCTCATTCCTATCCATAACTCTCTCTGGTTCATCGCGCCCTTATCCTCTTCCTCTACAGACAGCTTCTTGAAGGAGCACCTGGCATCTCTGCCGGCACACTGCAGATCAAAATACTACCGCAAGCGACAGAGACACATCTCGAGAGTTAGACACAGAAAAGCCGCCGCGGCTTCTGTTACTGCTGGCACCGTCTCTCAAGCTTCAGCTACTACTCCTCCTCCATCTCACCGAGCCAATGTCAGTATACATATAGTTCCCCTCCTCTACCTCTAGGTCTACTTAGTTTAACTACTCCATCTCGGCCACCATACTCTGAAAAGGGGACCTCTCCATATTTGTTAGGTGGGCATCATTTGAAGAAAGGACACTCCCCATGACATTTGTGTCTCTAGGACGGCCTCTGAAGGGAGAGCTTCTTTGGGGAGGAACGGAGAACCACTGGTGCCATCTTCCTCCCTATATTATTATATTGTTGTATTTCAGGATACTCCACTGCCCTCCCTGCCACCATCTCCCATCAGTCGACGACCCACTGTTCTCAACAGCACCTCCTCTGTCTACTCACTCCAGCTCAATGGCTCCACTCACAATGAGCTAGGTCTCTCGCTCTATCATATAACTCTCTCACTATAATATTGCATTTATGTAACTGATGCTGGGCTTACTGCTGCTAAACTTAAGTACCATTAATAATTGTAGCCTTGTTTTTTTTTCTAGAGTCTTCATCACCATTGCCTGACAAGTCTCAGAAGAGAAGGTGACTAATGCATTTATGTCTTAACAATAACATGTCATACTTATGTGAAGACTGTGGTGTATCAGTATCAGTATGAATGAGCATAAGTCTAATATACATATATTTAATATTTCACTCTTCACTGTGTGTATTGCTTATGCATGTGCTATTTGTGTGTAGGTTGACCTCCTTCCCACAAGTCAATATGGCACTAACACTTCTGTAAGTTTGATCGCTTTACTACATAATGTATCACTCTCATGTATAATATACTGTCTATGGGCCCCACGAAGCCCGCAGGCACACCATAGTGCAATAGCACTACATTACTACCTCAGATCTACTCTAATGTGAACAGAGTGTGACTGTCTCTCTCTCTCCCCCTCATTTTGCTCAGATTGGGTATCCTGATTGTCTCCAACATGGCTCTATACCACCACCTCATGAGCTATCAGTCTCCCTCACCATCCACTACTGGGTCACGTACGATCGATCCTCTCACTGAAAGGTCAGTAACACTTGCACAGACCAAATGTTTCATAAATCTTTAAACATGGATTTAGTGTAGAAGTGTGTATATAGAAAAGAATTGGTCTGTTAGCCAAGTTTGACCATTTGCACTTAAACTGGTTGAAGTCAAATCTGGTTCAAATCTGGTTCTAATCTGGTTCAAGGTGTGCATGTACAGAGACATATCGCACATTGCACCTGTGCACCTCTCTCTCTCTTCTCCTGTGTACAATGTATAATACAGTGAGGAGTGGCCGTCCACTAACCAGGAATGGATAGCCTTCACGAGGAGACACCTGGAGAGACACGAGGCCGAGAGACTGCAGTGGTTGGACACCCTCGCTGCTCTCGTCACCACACTGGACCAGGTCTGTTGTAATGTTATACGAAAGAAGAGCAGAGGTTTGCTCTGCCCACCTTAACAACTCACTGAGTCAAGTTATGATTTTAACCACACACAAACTGTAGCGAGGTTCAACTGTACATCACCACGTGTGCAACACCTGAGGATTGTTCCTGTAAAGTATGGTCCAATACTGATTCTGTTGTGTATAAGGAATACAGACTAGCAGATGGCGAACAGACGGACACCTGCCCGGCAATAGCGATACACATGGGGTGAAACCTTCAACAAGTGATCTCACAATATACGTTCAGCGCACTGGGGCCTCCATTTACTATTTTCTTATAATTATGACTCAAATAAGAGTAATAGTTACTACATTTCCTCCACCTCTAGGCCGAGTCTTCACTATCCAAGGCCAAACGTCTGCTAACAGAACAAATCCAGGCCAATGACAAGCGATTCCCTCACTCTCGATCTCCATTCTCCTCCTATTCTTCTACCTCCCTCTCACACCACTCTGAGTCTCCCTCTCCGCCTGCTAAGTCTCCTCCTCCTCCTCACCCTCCTCGCTCACCACCATCACCTGCATCACACGACAGACAGACATGCAATGAACACCTATCACTTTGTCATGTTTCTGATGGTGGAACTGTAACGTAGAAACAATTCTTAATCATATTACGTGTGTGTGTGTAAATGTTTTGGGTGGTGATGTGTTCCGAATTAAAAATTTTTGTGATGATTCCTGGTCCCGCGTATATAGCGCGCTATAAATGCCGTTTCTATATCTCACGAGCCATCAACTATTAGCCAGGAGAAAGATGTCGGTTAAATTTGCAGTTTTACTGCTAGCAGTTTATGCTGACCTGTACAGAGAAGCGTGGGCTCTCTCCAGTGGCGCTCCGTCTGGAGCTTGCACTCGGATATTTCCTGAAGGACACACCGGCGCTGCGGCGCCACAACCGTCGGAGAGCAGTCCTTACGAACTTGACATTTCTGCGTTTGTCGGAGGAGATTATGTACCAGGCGACACCTATTCATGTTCGTAGCTTCGTATACAAAAGATTAGCATAATAATAGAATTCAGCTAGCTTAATAAATAAGCTACATAGCTAACTAGCTAATTTACTCTTTTCTTCAGTGGTACTTCGTGGTTCAGTGGATTATCGTGGACTGCTGGTGCAGGCACGTACACTGGCCGATGACTCTCCAGTGGGCTCCTTCATAGACGACAACAGCCTGACGAGACTTAGCTCATGTCCAAGGAGCAATGTACGATCAGTCCATTATACTTAGTGCTCAGATCATAGTGTGAGAACTATTATGAAGGTTTTTTATCCTTCTCAACACAGTCTGCCATCACCCACAACAGTGGTGTTGACAAGAATGATATGACACTGACTTTCGTAGCCCCACCAGCTGGCACTGGAGCATTTCGCTTTGTGTGAGTCCTCTTCCATTCAAATCTAGCATGTGTAGCTATATGTTGTTGATATGTGAGAAAATGCCGTGATTAAATAAAAGCGTAACCACCACAGTTTTGCAGTTGTGAGGACATTCTCAATTTACTACGCTACACTTGAGACCAGTGCTCTTCAAGAGGATATAGTTGAGCCAGGTGAAGGGTGTTCTAGATTAGTATAATTTTGGTAGCTATCTCACTATCTTCATTGGTGTGCAGAACCAATTGATGTCTACTTCACTGGAGGTACCCCAACCGTCACTGGTAGGGAGATTTCGGTGCAGGTGGCAGCCTCCCAGCTAGTCCCTCTCCTTTGCCAACTCATCACTGCTGGCCAACAAAGTATGCCTACTTTCACTGCCGAGCAAAACTGTAAGATCTAATTGAAACAAACATACAACCAACAATTATTGTGTATTCAAAGGCACTGATAGAGTGGCAATATTTGTTGATGTTCCAAGTGGATCACACCGTGTGAGAGTCATAGCCGGCGAACAGGATATCGTCATCCGTAGCCGTGCCATCATCATGCCTGACAACCCCAACTTTTGTTCTCTCAATGCCATCAATAGAGGAGTCACTAAACAGCTTGCTACTGACGGAAGTATTGCTAACTATACAGTTGAATGGCGTCCAATTGGTATCGACAATGGGTTTTTATGTTTCATAGGAAATCCTTCTGTTACACAGAAATGTATGTATACAATGGTCAACTGTTTTATGTAGTATACCACCATCCTGTGATACCTCTCTTTAGGTGAGAGTCCGTTCACTTTTCCTGCTATGCCAGGATTGAGAAGAATCAAGGTCACACCAATGTCCAATGGTGGTAGATGTGGTGGAAGAGATCGCAGACCTCTCGTTTTCAGACTCAACTAGAATGCCAATCAACTCTGGCTTGGTTCATTAATCTTAATGTTTTGCTAATAATAAGTTTGATGCAACAAATGTAGATCTAAAAATCATTAGAAACCACATCATTTGAATGAGTTGAGGTACCTATGTCTAACAATGTCCACACCCAAAACCACACTATGTAGCGCTAAGGCATCAAACTTTATTAAAATACTATTGAGCCTTAGGCTGACCATACTCTTCAGCCATCGTCTCTCATGAAGGCATATACCTTACAAGATTACAATTTAGTGGCTCGATTCAGTGGTTTGCTGTTGAATGGAAAACTCGTGGCATTCCCAGACAATTTTTATATAAATTTGGCATCATCTATTCCTCCCTGTGTGTGATTCTCTATAAGAGATAAAGGTTTGCAGGAGGCATAGTTATAGTTGAAGATCTGAGAGTGAGAAAAAAACAATGGCAGGGCAGTCTATTGTATTGTGTGCAGTACTCACAGTACTATGGTCTACTGTGTCTATAGCAAATGCACAATGTGATAGAGGTGCCGTTCGTCTGGTAGAATACGGTTTTTACTTTGGTATTCTGGAGTACTGTGTTCGAGATCCCACCCTAGCTAGTCTCGCTAATGGAGTGTGGTTTAGAGTTTGTCAAAGTGATGGATTCAATCATATGGCAGCCACTCTTGCTTGCCAACAGCTGGGTATAACTCTATCACCATTCCTTTCACCACATATGTTATCCCTAAATATCTTGTTCTCTAATCATTCAGTCTCGTCTTCTTGAAGTGGTTCCTCTTTCGACTGATTTCATTGTATTGGGTTCTGATGTGCCGACAATTTTGGCAATAGACTGTGATGAAGGTGCACAGACAATTTCTGATTGTGGCATAGAGTTGTCTGATGGCTCAACTTGTCCTGTTGCATTTCTGACGTGTTATCCAGGTTTATTATTAATTGGCTATTTGCTAACTGTGTATTATAAATATATATTTTCTAGCTGTTGACAGCCCTTGCAAGCTGAAACACTGCCCCAAAAATTCATTTTGCATTGAGGGAGACACAGTCAGTGAGAGTAATTGTGTTTGTAACGTAGGCTTTGAATATGTTGACGGTGAATGCATAGGTATGCTTAACACTTATCTCAATAATTCACATGTTTTAAAGCTTGAAAATTATTAGAAGTTGAAGACTGTGTGGGTTCAAGAGGAACGAAGAAGCAGAAGAGCTCCAGGAGTAGTAAAAAGAGCAGAGGGAGATGAAAAAGAGGAGGACATTTTTATATATATTGTAGTAACTAACATTTCATTGATTGAGTGACATTGCTATACATACCTCTTAGCTGGTTAAGTTTAAAAATCAGTTTTTATCACAGCTGTTATAAAATTAATACACTTCTATTTTGCGCACATTAATTGTCGAACAAAATTGTCGAGTTTTGCATAAAATTATAGTTGTAGAATAAGATGTTAGTTAATAAAATTACGAACTATCTATTATAATTGCAAACTCTGGCAGTTACTGGGAGGAAACTACAAGAAATTCAACTGCCAAAGAAAGCAGTTCAGCTGCATCTGGTTCAGGAGAAGCAAACAGGACCGGCGCTGTAGGCATCTGTTGCCTGTTCAGAGTCAATGGACACTGCCTTCACTGGTAGGACAATAGAACTGCTGCTTCTGGTCTCCTCTTTCTGGGTAACCTCCAGAACAACTGGACATTCACCAGGCTGTGAAAATAGAATGGTATAATATGGATAAAATACAGAACTAGTAACCACTGAATTGGCTTACCAGTGAAACAATCTGCACACTCTTGTCTCCATACTGAATGCTGTCACCATTGATTCCCTGGAGCTGTATCTGTGTGAATCCATCAGATATCCCACCCTCACAGCTGTACGTTATGTTCTGTTTGACGTGAGTATGTCTCAGACGCAGGAGACGAAGTGGTACTATTCCCTCAGAGTACACAAACTGCATTATATATATAGAATTTACAAAATATTAATAGGCTTAGCTATCATACACACAGAGGCTACCCTAGTATAAGATGATCATTAAAGTGTTTGTGCACTAACTTAGATTTAGTATTGTATACCTGACTTCCAGTGTTTTTGTGAGGTGTGAGGCATGTCTCTTGTCCTTTGCAGTAGACTTTAATGGCATCCTTAGGTGATCCTTCATTTGGATCAATCCAATAGTATCCTATACAAATAAAGAGAAACAAGTAACTCTTGAATGTTGACAGAGACTTTGTGACAGACCAGGAGTGAACTGATCTCCGTGGCACGTGGCTATGTCAAAGCAGGAGACTGCAGGGTTCTCCTGGGACCCAATAGGAGAGAGCATCTTCTCTAGATCCTTCATCAGAGCAGCTCCTACCATCTCAGAGTCAAAGTCAGATGGAACCTGGAAAAGGAATATTTTTATTAGTCACTGCTGTGACCAATTTGCTCTGTGTTGAGACAAACCTCAGTTTGTGTAAGATCTTCTGCCAACTGTCCAGAATAGAATTGTCTAACAGGGAAGCTTCCACTCTTAGACTCAGGTTCATCAAGGCCAGGAGGTCCAGGGGGACCAGGGGGGCCAACATCTCCCTATATATTGTAAAAAAACATGCATTAAAACACAGATGAGGTATATACATGTATGTATATGAAACTCACTTGTATTCCTGTTGGTCCCTTTGGTCCTCTAGGTCCCTATGCATAATTTTTATTAGATTCTACACTGTATAAAGATGTCAAGTATTAACCTGTGGTCCCTCTGGCCCCCCAGGTCCATTCAGTCCATCCGCACCAACAATACCTGGTAATCCTTTCTTTCCCTACAGAATATATAGAAATGAAATGAGCATTAGTTCTAAGGATCCAAGATATGACTTACAGTGGGTCCTTGGATACCAACAGGTCCTGGCATTCCAGGTATACCTTTTAGTCCCTAAAATGATCAATTTATGTTGAAATAACTCTAAAGACATAGTGTAGTATAAGAGACATACATACCTGGGTTCCTGGAGGACCAGCTAGTCCCTGTTCTCCTTTCTCTCCTAATTCTCCCCTTTCTCCAGGAAGCCCGGATAATCCTTCCTCACCAGATATTCCAGCCTGTCCTGTGGGACCGATGGCTCCTGGAGATCCAACAGCACCTGGTTGACCTCGATCTCCCTTTGAAAGAAGTATAGTAGTTGGCCGTGAATTTATGCAGAGAATAAAACTTACTGGTTCTCCAATTAGTCCATCTCGGCCTCTCTGCCCTTGTTGACCTGCAGGTCCAGGAGCTCCATCTTTTCCTGGGGCACCCACTGGTCCAGATGGTCCTTTATCTCCCTGTGTAGACACAGAAATGAGTATAATTGTCAAACTCCTGAATAGGTCACAGTTATCTCAAGTTACTCACTTGTGGTCCGGGTATACCAGGTGGGCCTGTAGTACCAGAACCTCCTTCGTCTCCCTGTAACACAAGAATAATTAAGCCAAATCTTCGATTAAATGGTCAAGCTAACATTAGGTCCGTCATCTCCATCTTCACCGAAATCTCCATTCATTCCTGGTTCTCCAACCTCACCAGGATCTCCCTGCATCCCCTGGCTACCTCGCTCTCCTGGAGCACCAATGCTACCCGTTGGACCTGGATCGCCGGGAGTTCCATCTGGACCATTGAGACCAGTTGCTCCCTTGGCACCGGCCGGCCCTAGGCTTCCTGGTCCGCCTGGTAGTCCCTATGTTCATGAAAACAGAAAAGAATGATGATTTTTGTTACTGTAAAGCCTTAGTGTAAGCTGATGTTTTACCACTGGCCCATCTGGTCCAGGATCTCCGGGATTTCCCTCTCTGCCGTCGATTCCATTTGGACCTGTTGGTCCACGAGTTCCTCTTGTACCCGGCGAACCAAGCGGGCCTTTGGGACCTATATTTCCTGGCCTGCCTGGATTTCCAACATCTCCTTTCTCTCCCTGTGACCAATACAATTTGTATCATGATTAAATAAATACTGTATGGCTAACTAAAAACTTTCACAAATTTTGCCGATTTTAGAGAACTATGAAACTTTTTTTTGAGAAATTTTGTTCATTTATATGCACTTGAGTGCCATGACCTGATTCATACAGATTTTTAAATAAGCGCTATAATACTGCACAGGATTTTGCACAATTTTTTTGTCGCCCCGATGTTTTTATTTGTGCAGTACTAGAATGGTGACACACTAACCGGAGCTCCAACTGGTCCTTTATCTCCTCTCATACCCTGACCTCCTGCAGGACCCTGCAAAACAGTTCAAAGTGCTTCAAAATGCACACAGATTATGATTATTTTTAAAGCTCACTATTGGGCCTGCCAATCCCTGAGCTCCAGGCACTCCACGAAATCCTTTCTCTCCTTTTGTTCCCTGAATTCCTGGGGTTCCTTCTGGCCCTGCTTGTCCAGCTGGTCCCTAAGAATCATAAGAATGCATTATTATTATTATTATTATTATTATTATTATTATTATTATTATTATTATT
>JAODVQ020507271.1:0-26252 GCA_025400075.2 Phenganax stokvisi
GATCAACAACCGACCCTGTTTGCTTGGTCTTTGCTTGCAGGATGACTTCGTCATGGGAGGTCTTTTGGTGCAACAATGATGTCTTTTTCATTCTTTTCACCTTGCTTGTGCCACAACTGTTCACCACCAAAATACAAACATGATCAACCATGGACTCTCCGGCTACAAATCGTACAAATGCTCTTCCCCTTCCTCATGAATGCCCTTTCCTCTCCGTTGCAAGAACTGGATTCTCGCACCACCACCTTCTTTCTGTTGCCCCTCTCTCTCTCTAATACTCTAATTTCTCAAGCTTTCCATGACTTTCTCCCTTTCACCGTCCCCAGCCGCTCTCCTGACGCCGGCGATGCTTCCCGTGGCTGGGCACTTTGAATTCCAGCTCATCCTCCTCGAAACCGCGCCGCCGGGCTCCGGCCACGGGGTCCCCGGTGGTTCGGGTGGCTCAGTATTGGTGCCCCCGGCCAAACATGGAATTGTCTGGTCATCTGTCACAAGGATTCATTGATTCGTTGCTTTTTTCCTCCAAAGAATCTTAAGATCTAAAGTTCTAAAGAACTATACTTGGAGGGGATCAACAAGCGAGGTAATTAGTTCAAAAGGAACCTTTGATGCCAACCTCAGGAGATGCACACAAGAAACAATTGGTAGTATAGGCTATTCCAGAAAATTGTTTGTAAAAGCCATAGGCTACTGCATTGTAGCTATAACTCTGCAACTCCTGAAACTCCTTCAAAATGAAATTATGTATTTTTTCTTTTTGTAATATCACTGAACCTGATTCCTGATAGTCTTAAATATTGGAGCTGCTCTTTTTTCTATGTCACGACATGTAATTTTATCATGTTCACTACTTTCACCTGTCTTCTTCAATTTCTCCTTCTCTTCAGCCTCCAACCGCTAATATGCTATACTAGCTTTCTTGTTGAAAGCACCAACACCATGGGTCAAGGCTTTTTTACCATCTGCACATATAAGATTTAAATGAAAACAGATCACTTACTATCCAACAGATATCAGGGATTTTGAAGGTGAAAATAGACAGGATATGTATAACAATGAAAATAATCATGACTCACCATCACTCTTGCCATACTGTTTTAGAAATATTTGCCACTGTGTTTTTCCTTTTCTTTCAATCAGTGGAAGTGGAGAATCTTTTGGTGCATGGTGTCTTTTAAAATTTTTCTCTTTAATCCAACGCTAGGATATTATACTAGTAAATGATAAGTAGGATGACAAAGTATAATACCTTGACTTGCACTGGAGTCAACCCAGCGTTATTTGCCGCTTCTTTAATTATATTTTTAAGCTCCTTTCCTATCCCTCTCACTTCTTTATTGTATAGGCATTCAAGAACGCTCTCTGAGCGTTGTTAAATCTTTGGACCCTTTTCCTATTGCTCTCTGGGTCAGAATAAGAGCTATGTCCTTCATCTGCCGAGGAAGCCGGTGAACTCGAACTCGAACATGACATGCTGCTACCAACCAGAACACCACATGTGCGTAACGATTGGGTTAAACAGTGTCATGGTAACAAGTGCAGGTGCAAAGGGTTATTGCTCACGATTAAACCTAATCGAACTATTGTCAGTTGATCTACTGGGTGGGTTCCATATTAATTTCCAGTACCGTATACTGAGAACAGTTCCAGAACCGGGTGACCGACGAGGTCAAAGTTCACCAGTTTTAACGTTCTAATTAGAAAGCACTGTGGACCCATGCAGTTCAAACTGCAGCCAGTGAAAGTGCGCTCGAGGTAAGCCTCCTTCTATGTAGAGTGTTTGTAGCTGCTATAAGCCTGCTAATATCTCTGTAACCTAGCTAAGTTCCTACGTACTGCGTCGGTATAAAGCGGCGGTTCAGAACATTTTGGCCACAAGTGCTGCACACCGCATACAATCTGGTTCCTCATGGTAAATATATGAAGGTAGTTAGTAATAGTTTATGCTGCGTTAGTGAGAGGGATGCCTATTGTTTATTGCCATCTGGGTGGAGGTCACTTTTTGCACTCGTTGCTTTCTAGAGTAATTTACTGTGCGTGTCGGTGATTTTTTGGGAACGATGTTACTTAACATGGTGATTTGTATCACTAGGTCTACTCTGGCAGTATTCTAACACAAGGAGATGTCTGATCAGTCAAAAAACTCAGGTATTAACAATTCCTGGATGGATATTTGACATTACCATGCTCAACTAGATGTAATTTTCTAATCCTATTAAGACCATTATAGCATTTTCCATAGGGTGCACATATGGAGAGCTTTTTGATGCTTTTAAAGGTGGTTGAAGGTGACCCAGATGCAGCTGATCTGCTCCATGTTGAACTGTGTGAACGCTATCCTCACATAACTGTTGACCAGCCATCTAGGCTACTGGATACCGTCAAACGGCTCATTGCACCAACAAGACCTAATGCTTTGAGACCAGCAAAGTTAACAGGATCACCTCTGGCACACTACCGGAGACGTGTTTGGGTACCACGCATCAGAACTTCCAGCACTGTTGATTTTTAACTTATGTAAATGTGTATTTACATAAATATAACATTGTATATTAGGGACATGTTCGGTATTCCCATTCGAGCTGGCAGAGGAAGGACTCTCGAGTGAGGTTATATTTTACCTGCTAGAGCAATTGAGAACTGGTCATACCAAGTGTTCATGGAAGCTTCATCACACTCCTACAATTGGGTTTTTTATCGCTATCTACATTGTTATCTGAAGCATTAAAAGGTGTCCAAAGTTTCTTATGAAAAATACTCTGCTATTGACTACAACTTTGATGGGAAAAGTAGACCAGATAATCCCTATAGGTTAATGAAGAACATCATTACCTCTGAAAGGCAGACAGATAGTTTAATGCCGTATATCATTCCAGTCATAAGGATTACTAGCTCAATTCTGAAGCAATGTTCAAGAGAGGTTGAGGATTTGAGTGTTGAATGTGCTAAGTTGCACATGAAGGTTGAAGCATCACATTGTAAACGTTGCAAATTACGTGCTACTAACTGTGCTTTGCGTGATGTTACCAATTGCAATCATCAACTTGAAACGAAATGTGAACTTTCAAAGACAAAGGCTAGCAAGTTGAAGGAGAGGAATGAGCAGTTGGAAAATGAATGTGTAGCTCAATGGTATATGTCAGAGGATAAGAGCAACTCTGATTTGAGTGTTGGGGCAGATGACGAGCCAATGATTAGTTTACAAGACAGGATTGGTAATCGGAAGTACTCCCCTAAAATTAGGAAACTATACTATAGCTTCAGGTCCCAGCATCAAAAAAATTGCAGACTTAATTAAATCAGTTTTGAAGTGCTTCAATCCCAGTTTAAATGTGGAAGAACTTAAACTGCCTAAGAAGACATGCGCTGGGTACATGCGTAAAGAAGAACTAAAAACCATAAATGATGCTCACAATGCTCATGTGCTGTGCAGTGATGCCAGTGAAGGAAAAGGATTTTCTCTGAATACTGATGGGACAACTAAGCATCAAAGGAACTTGGGCGGAGCTATATTGAATGGTCTAATTCTTGGAGTGAATGAACTAAGTGACGGAAAAGCAATTACGGCTGATGAGGATATATCCAGGGAATTTGAAAAGCTAAGAAAAATTGCAGAAATGCTTAGGTTACCAAATGCCCATTCTATTAACTGGACTTTAGTCAATTCCTCCACCTCTGACTCAGCCTCAACACAAAAACTCTTAAACCGCCTAATTGTAGAACGCCTAGAAAGTGACAGAGCGATTTGGCCGGGTTGTGTGCACCAGAGAAGTGGTTTATCTCATTGAAACACTTTGCTCCATACACTTGGGTGTGAATCTCAGGAAAGAATTCTTAGACGAAACATCTGAAGATGATGAGAGATATCATAGGGTCGATACTGTTGTCCATGAATTTTGCAAGTTGTTCCGTAGAACAGGGGTCCCTGAGTATGCCTGTGGGGTACTTTCATTTCCCGATTTTTTGGAGCTGAAAGTGTCTACAGTAGAAGGCGAAGAACGAGCATATTATGCAGGGTGCTTGAAGATAATCCTCCATAGGCAAGTAAGCAGTAGATATTTTGCAACTGCAGCCAATGCTTCAAAGATTCTATTTCTTAAGAATGCTGCAGTTGAGTTTCTTAAGTTTACTGGCAAGTGTAGGTCAGGTAACAAACTGGAACAAGATGTTTTCTGTAAAGTACAAGATTCTTTAGAGCTCGATCACCTTAGAGCCAACAGCTTAATGTACTATCATGTCCACTCTAATCTCTTGATGCTCTCAAAGTCAAGTGACCTTGATTTGTCTGTTTATTCGATAAATAGGCACTACTTGGAATTGTTAAACTACTTGTCAGAGATTGATACTAGCCCACGGATTTTTTTTGACCAAAACTATTACTGAAGAGCGACTGTATTGGGCAGACCCTAAAATAAATCCTCGGCTGAAGTCATCACTAGTTTACAAGCAGCTATTCGATGGGATTGAGTGTCCTGAGTATTTGACTCTTTTGCTGAGGAGGGGTGCCCTGAATATAAAGTCCTCATATGCTGAAGATCAGCTACCTGGTGGTTGCTTCTGGGAACCAGATAAAAATATAAAGGAAGTTCAGCTCAGGTTGAAGCCCAGTAACGATGTGTGCGAATCAATCTCAGGTTTGACGACTATCTTACTACAGCTATTCCAAAATTACACCAGGTAGCACAGTCAAATCTCGTACAGGTTAAGAAAAACCACTCATTAGAATGGCTGTCTAAGCTCGAGCATAACAATCAATCAGCAGTCATCAACCTAGCTGTTAAACAAAAGGCGATTGGTTACCAAGGAATGTAGAAATGAAGAAAATGCACGAGCACACCAGCATAGACAAAAATGATTGCAGGAAAATACTCAGAGTTGCTCAAGAGAAGAAACTCTACGAAGAAAAGCAGAAGCTACTACAGGCTCACCTCATCACTTCATCAAGTGATCTTGTTAAAGAACGACAGGTTGTTGATGAGGAATTGCTGGGTGCTGCAAAGAAGAGGACTAAGAAAGTCGATATCGTACAGACACGGGTACAATTAAGGAAGAAGGTCTTAGGGCAAAATATATCCATCACATTTACCTCACACAGTAAGCAATGACCACTAAATGACATTGTGAAGGAATTAAGTGACTACATCAATAGTAATCCATTACCTGCACACTGCGAGTCTTTCATCAGAAACCCAACCTCATTGATTGGTCAACGAATAAAGCAGAGATTCATCGACGATGAGGCTAAATGTGCATTAACATGGTACTGGGGCACAGTGAAGGACTATTCATCAGAAGAAACGATGCACTGCCTATCATATGAAGGGGACACTGAAGAATACCATTATGACCTTTCAATTGACCCACTACTTGGAGATTTAATTGTCTTTTAAAATCAATTTGTGCACATGAATATAGTTCATAAAATATTTTTGTCAAAGATCCAACATCACAACAAAAATGTCTCAGTTTGTACTCTAAACTATGTAAAGCCTATTGAGTAGATGAGAGCGGCACTTTACATGCCACAACAGCTAGCTGTGTAGACTCCATAATATCCAAACGGGAAGCATTAACTTCATGTTTTATGGCTCGAAACTCTCTAATAAGCTTATGAATCAGTTTCATGAGTTCTCTAACTTACTCTCGGAGGATTTCAAAATCAGACAGTGACACTGTATAAATAGCATCATATCATGTTCAAGAATAATAATCACTATTACATAAAATACAAGAGTAGGAAGTAGTTGATTAAAAAGCACTAAAGTTACTTTTCATGTAGAGTCACGAATTAAATAGTGTAGTTTTTTGACTGATCAGACATCTCCTTGCGTTAGAATACTGCCAGAGTAGACCTAGTGATACAAATCACCATGTTAAGTTACATTGTTCACATAAAATCACCGACGCACGCACAGTAAATAACTCTAGACAGCAATGAGTGCAAAAAGTGACCTCCACCCAGATGGCAAGAAACAATAGGCATCCCTCTCACTAACGTAGCATAAACTATTACTAACTACCTTCATATATTTACTATGAGTAACCAGATTACATGCGGTGTGCAGCGCTTGTGGCCAAAATGTTCTGAACCACCACTTTATGCCGAGGCAGTACGTAGGAACTTAGCTTGGTTACAGAGATATTAGCAGGCTTATAGCAGCTACAAACACTCTACATAGAAGGAGGCTTACCTCGAGCGCACTTTCACCAGCTGCGGTTTGAACTGCACGGGTCCACAGTGCTTTCTAATTAGAATGTTAAAACTGGTGAACTTTGACCTCGTCGGTCTAAACTTTGGGAGTGTGTATAAAAAGACTCGGTTGGTTTTATTAGTATAAATTTGATGCGAGCACCTTTCTCAGGTAGGCTTAGATGTAGAATAGCTCAAAACTCAGTTTGATCAAGTTTAATTTTTTGTGTGGAAACCCCGATGATTGGAATGCAATCAAGGCCACACGGCTAGTTGTCATCGGGTGCAATAGTGTCTGACGCATGCACTATGTTTCTCTATGGATTTTTCTGCAAGCAAATTTTAACTAGATTACAAGCTTGCCAAATGGAGCTGTTGTATCAAGAGGATAAATCTGAGCTTTAGTCCTATGATTTAGGGTGATAGAGTTCTCGTGTCGCGTTTGCATAACTCACATGCGTAACGCAAATACGAAACTGCGTTTGTGTTTTTTTAGCATTTTAATAATACAATGCATTACTAACATGACAAGGTCAGACTATAATAAGGTAAAAAAGGCAGTGTCAAATAGTGTAAAGGAGGGTTAGGAGATTAAGTACAATGAATTGCAGACATGACGAGGTCAATGGGAGGGCATGAACTGATGAAAAAGCCGGATTTTGAGCGAGCTCCTCTGATACATTGAATGGCTGAGTGAAGAAGGCAAAATGAAAGACGGCAGCGTAGCCAGGACAGAGTTGACGAATATTGCTCGTTGCGTTTAGCTGCCAAGGCAGAAGCCAATCTTTTTTAGAGGACAGAAGCTTCATTAGCCATCCCACCGGTAACAGAGAGAACAATGGGGGTGAACGATGGATGTTCCACTTATCTAATTATTTGCTCATATACTCGCTTTTTGATATTCTCATGTTTATGGTAGTTTGCGACAATGGATCCTTGACGATTGGAGGGTGCGTGAGGATTGAAAACGCGGACATCGAAAAAGGTTCTCTCATAATGACCATCCCAAAACTCATCTGCAATATCAAGGCGTGCACCGTCTTGAGTATTGAAGGAGGAACCAAATAGGATTTCACCAGTGATAGGCTGTAGAGTCAGTTTGATGCAGACGTCATTGCAGACCTCAGAAGAGTTGCTGTTAGATTGCAAATGTCGTGTCATATGGAAGGGAAACCACCTTTCTGACAGGAAAGAGCATGCTCTATGGAGAATTTATGGCCACAGCAGCAGAAGGATGGAAGATTTATGGTTGCCAATTATAGCAGGGGGCCAGAGCATCTCTGAATGCAGCTTTGTGTAGTGAAAAACCAAATTCCTGAATGGGCAGGGTAGTTAGCCAAGAGGAAGCCCCCCTCCCTTCTGCCAGGGCCATGGATTGAACTATGGGACCTGGTTGTAGATCCTTTAAATCAGTTGAAGCCTGCTTATCTGACTGGTTTCTCAATGTTTGTACTTCTCGTTTGCTTGGAGATTAGATGCTCGGAGTATTCGAAGTCATGGCGCAACATTGACTGTTATAGCAGGTCAGTTATCATAGAGGAAAACTTAAACTCCCGTAGGCATGTAGTCATTGCATTTTGGATGGACAAACCACCAAGTCTTGCAGGAAGGGCAAGTAGAGACCATTCTAGATCGTTTGGTGGAAACCCTCAAGATAAGCAGGAATTACGTTCATTCTGATGGTATGCTATAAAGGGAGAAGTAGCTCCTCTATGCCAGACATTATTACGACACACATACAACTATCTGCTGGTCATTCCATGGGTGAAGGCGGAGTAGGCAGCATGAGGTTGACTGCAGGCTATTTGAGAAAGTGCTTCCAGTTCCTTTGTCCACCGAGATATCTTCTCATTCAAAAATGACTTGATGTAATCTTCTTTTCCAATGGGGATACCTAAGTATGGCCTGCCTTCCGAACTGATATTTACCCTTGTACCTGCAAGTTCTAAAGCTACATGGTCTAACGAGGAGTGTTTTGCGACTAGCCAAGTCTTTGCCGGATCAGAAAAATAGCCAAATTTTTGTTCCAAGAGTATTTAGCTCATCCCACCACCTGCGTAGACTATTGATCTTTCCCGAACCAGATGCATCGTCAGCATACCAAACTTTGAAGATGTCGTCAACTTAATTTGTTAGTTTTCGAATTAGGGGGACGGTGGCCAGGGCATAGATTGACATTGCTAGAGGGTCACCTTAAACAGTTCCTTCACAGGAAAGAAGGGTGTCGCCATAGACAAAAATTTCCCAAGGAACTCTATAAGTGTTTAATGTAGTTAGTGCGAAGGCAGGGCAAAGACTAATTTATGCTGAGCAGTGCAGCTTGACGAGTGTTGAACGCATTAGTAGCATCCATGAGAAGTGTATGCTCAACATCCTCTCTCTGAAAAAGTGAGCTGACAGCATGGACTTCAGCCTCAATGCCAGATACTTGGCTAGCACACAACTGGAGGGAACCAGAGGCATCTTGAATATCTTGTCGGATACAGCTGAAGATAGCCTTAGAAATTATACGCCATGCGGTCACGCCAACTCCAATTGGGCGAACTACTGGTAATCTCGCAGTTGAAGCTAGAGAATTGCAGAGGTCTTTTGAAGCCGATTTGAATGAGGTGCAGTCTTCTTCAGGCAAGAGCATCAAGGCCAGAAGGACCAGCGGCTCCCGTAGTACGAAGAGCAGCGGATCTTATAGACTCACCATCTAATGATTTGAAGATGATCAGATGAAACTCAGTGGAAGGGTCATTGTAAATTGTCTCTAGATGCAATGGTTGATCGGGTGGATGTTTTCCTAAGAGGACATCTCTCACATTTCTCTGTCTGCCATTTATGTCAACAATTTCATCTAAATGAATCAATCCACCTTGTCCTTGTTCAGAAAGAAGGCGTAAAGTGGCACTTGAAACATGTGGTTAGCAAAATAACGAGAAGTCTGTTCATCGTTGACAATTGTTGGAGATGTTGGAATGCGACGCTGTATTGTCCTTCCCTCTTGACATGACCCTAATAGGTCGCCTTGTTTCCAGGACTCTAGGCATGAGATAATGTATTTAGATTTGAACCTATGGGATAGTTTTTGTAAGAAAAGGGTAGGCATAATCGTGGCTGCTTTGAGTGCCACTCATTCCATTGAAACTCAGTGGAAGGGTCATTGTACATTGTCTCTAGATGCAATGGGGGACGGTGTTGCTTGTTGCAAATGCTTTAAAGAGCCAAGCAAGCTCTAACACGAAACGATTTCCAACATTCCCAATAGGCACTTTGAATAGGTTTGGTCTCAGAATAAACTGAGTTGAGATTACTAATGAATGATTGAGTGCCAAACTCACCCCAGGTGAACGCCATGGAAGGGAATGAAATTGGTTGAAAAGTCTGAGTGTTATCAGTGGTAGAAATGGGCGATAGTAACGGATGATCCGATAGCATTGATTCGACGAGTGATGAGGCATCGTTCGAGAGCCATGGGTTATCCAACATAGAAGTAGTAGAAGAGGCAGAATCAGCATCAGACCGGGGCTGTTGTGCACAAACCTGAGTGGACGACAAGGATTGGGGGGCTGTATTTACACAATTTCCCAAGCGATGTGGGAGGCAGTCAACACAATGTCAGGAACCTCTAGCACACACACAGTTTCAACATCGGCCTAAACGGTTACAGTGGCAACAGACCATCTTCTGCTTTTACAAATTAGCTGTTTTTGTCCTGCTCGAAAATGTTCTCTCTATGAATGTATTTTCACGTTTGCGGGAGGAGCATTTCGAGAAGCCCTTGCCAAAGATCACCGTTGGTGACCACGCTCTACTTAAAATTTTGTGGGAGACTAAAGGGGAAAGTCTACAGGCTGTAAGTTACACTATTTAAGATGTGACTAGCTAAGACCACTTGGTTCTCGTTCTAAACGCCGCAGTTCGACAGGGTCAATTGATAGTGTGTCAATGAGCTCATCTCGTGGATCATCTCCTCAACTGGGACCTATGCCAACCCTACCAGTACCTTCTCATTACACTCCACCTTACTTACGGGAGTCTAAGCCTTCACTCGGCAAAAGTAACAACAAGAGTAAATTTGCACATACATTTTAAAGAACTTGAAACTGTTTTTACAGAAATGTTCAAGGAGCTTTCAGAGTTTTACAAGGCTAAGTCTCTACAAAGGGTTAATGTTGCTAAAGTGAAGGAGTCACCACAAATGATGATGGTATAATTATTTTAAGCTCTGTGTAATTATCTGTGTACTTGCTCAAAACCAATTACTAGATAATTCTGGGAGGGATGATTTTCGAACCTATTCTTGGACGTGGTGTGCGTAAGAGGTACTTACATGCGCCTAACCCTATGAAGGTGGAAATATGATGTAGTATTAATCTTATCTAGGTGAGTGGGACAGATTAGGCTGACAAGGCACCTGATGATAATGAAAGTATTATTATTGAAAAATCAGAAAAGGATGATGGTAAGTATTGCAGTGGAACCCCGCTAAATTGACACCCTTCCATAGTGGACACTGCGATACAGTGGACCAATTTCCATGTCCCAACTTACTACTGGTCAGTACATGTTGAGAATGGACACCCAGGTAGACAAATATCCTGGCCCCAAATTATCAATTATAGAGAGGTTCCACTGTAAATACAACATAGCCATTTAAACATGCTTTGGCGTGTTATCTTATTGCCATGTGCTACTGATATAACATATATTATAATGATCTTCTCATTGTAGGATACATAAATACACGGAACCTATCATCAAACAATTTATAACATGCTCAAGAGATTATCGCACCTACATCGCTGAGACTAACTGCGTACTCCCAGATGGAAATTCTTTCTACTACTCAACCCCTCTGGACGAGTGCCCCCTCTGTGATAGTAACCAGTTTGGGGCTTACATAAACCAAGATTTGTTTCCGGAACTTGCGTTAACATAACAGGATTTTCAGGATTTTTGACCACTAACTTGTGTGATGTCATAATAATAGTGATTGCTATGGTATTTGTATTGTATTTCATGTTTAGCATTTGATCGAAATAACTAACTAGTACATGATAAAGCTGAAGGCTCTCTTCAAAAGTAGTCGGAGTGGATAATCCAAAGCATTCCATTGTACACATGGAGGTTGAATGGTATTCTTTTGCAGGAACTCCTAGGGCTTACCAATTTTCGAGCAACCTCCGCCTAAGTATTCTGCTCATCGGATTATGGAGATATTACTAAACCCAAATATGAACAAATCACTTGTAGCTCATGGACGACCGATTCAAGTTGAGAAGAGCTCAAGTTTTGTTGTGGATTTAACATCATTGAAACATGCTGATGATGTAAAGACATACATGTATGGACGTTGGGATTACAGTGGTTCACACCCTGAAGTCTATCGCTGTACATTTGACGAGTTTAACAATGTTAAAATCGAGAAGTGTGCTCCTGGGACTGCTGGTCCAAATGTGTATTATCTACGTCGTATAAGAAGCAGTCATCCCAGCAATGGAGACTTTTGTAGAATGATCGCTTTTTTCCATGGTGAGTTATTTTAATCAATTAGATAATGCTGTGCACAAAATTAATTAGAACAGATTTTAAAAAGTTGACTCAGTCCCAACACACAGCAGCCCTGAAATTTAGAACACATTTATATTGTAGGACAATGGCACCCAGTAAGTATGTGGGAGTGGTAGAGTTAATATGGTAGCTCTATTTTGGCTTCTCTACACGATGTGTCAGAACCTGAAAGTAGTTTACCCTACCATCTTTTTCCTGTAGATCACAATAATCAGCCACACAAGTACTGTGTTGCTGTGTACTATCTTCCAAGGGGGGTTATCCCAGAAGTTTCCCTAAATGGTAATAGTAAATCGGTACGCAAGCCTTTCTATCCAACACTTCTGAGCACCATGGAACAAATTAAGGAGGAATGTTCCAAAGGTTCAGGACCAAAAAAGATACTTTCTGATGTATCGGCTCATCTAGGTGGTGTACTGGCTGCCTCCAATTCATGTGAGATACCTCGAAATGATCAACAAGTAATAGGAGGGTGAAGACATCTGAAGTGCTGCAATCACGTTTGGACCCCAATGATGGGCTGGCTATTGTGATGCATGAGGCACTTACGGAGAATAACTCGGAGCAGTTTATTCTTTTCATGAACCAGCAGTTATAGTTGCCACTGAAAGGCAGCTAAACGACTAAGTTCGCTTCTGCACAGTGCCTGGAAACTTTAGCATTCTTACCATCGACCCAAGCTTTTGTCTAGGAGACTTTGATGTAACTAATAACTTATCGCCATCGAATGCTATTGTCAAAGCAGGGAAATCAGCATCCAGCAGTCATTGGGCCTGTAATGATCCACTATAAGAAGATGTTTTCAACCTACGTGTTCTTTGCCTCATCCGTATATGGGAGGACTAGCTAATATTAAGTGTTTCAGTACAGATGGGGAACAAGCATTAGTTGATGCCTTCCAACATGAATTTCCTAAAAGTGCCCACCTCACTTGTAGCATACATGTGCGGAGAAATACTAAGGCTAAACTCCAAGAGTTGGGAATTGCCGATTGTTTCAAGAAGGTCATTCTCAGTGATCTTTTTGGCAAGAAAGAGGGTTCTCCCTACACTGAAGGCCTTGTCGATAGTACAAGTACTGCCATGTATGACAATGTCTTTGACACCCTTGTCGAAAACTGGAGGAAACTTCATGTCTCAACTTCTTCAGTAGAAGTGTTTATACAGTGGTTCTCTAAGTACAAGTCTCCTGTAGTCAAAGGTAGCATGCTTAAATGTGTTCGTCAGCGGTGTGGATTGAGGTCACCACCTGCAGCATTCACAACAAATGCCAGTGGGAGTATGAATGCCATGCTTAAGAGAAAAGTTGACTATAAGCGCAATGAACTGTATCAGCTCCTGCACCAACTTAAGGCACTAATTGATGTCCAAGAGCAAGAAATTCAGATGGCAGTTGTAGATCGAGGAAAATATTCACTTCAGCCGGAGTACAAGAAGTTTAAGAAATCAGAAGACGTGTTGTTTCTAAAGATGAACGAAAGTGATGGACTTCATAATCTCCAATGGTTTGCAGCTTTTAATCTAGCCAGTTTGCCTGTACCTAGTGGTGAACAGCAGGAAGGGTCCTTGTCATATTTCACCATCTTCGAAAGACAGGCCATCTCAGCGTCTCCACAGAGGTCGTGTGATACCACAGGTATGCATACAAGTACCTATTCACGGCCCAGCTCTGAAGATCCTCCGTCTAGCAAACATGTAAAGTGTCAACTGTTTGTGACTAATCCCAATTCACCACTAATGCCTGTAGTTGATGATGTTCCCAGGAACTCCTACACTAGTTGCATTTCTCAGCACTACTTCGAAGAGTCTTCATCTACCAGACTTGTGAAGCATCCACTTATTACACCTACGCAGCTGTTGGTTGATGTTGCTGATTTCGTGGATAAAGTGAATATTCCTAAACTTGTATTGCATGGAGAGTGGAAAAAAGCAACCAATCTCTTAACAAACGCTAATGCAATTACAAAGGCCCCAGGTTCAGATCAAAAGGCTCATTTGGTCATCATCTCGACTGGTAACATCCCCCACATGGTAACACTACGAAAAAATGGGCAGTATATATGTGATAAAAGCTGTGCAAACTGGAACTCACTACGTATATGTTCTCATACGGTGGCAGTGGCTGAATTAAATCGTGATCTCTCGCTGTTTTTATCCTGGTTAATCAAGTCCAAGAGACGCCCTTCATTAACGAAGCTGGTAGTAACGAATATGCCAGATGGTAGATATAAGAAAGGAGGTAGGTCTGCTTCACACAAGAAGGTTATTCAGACAGTAACAAGGACCCCGATTGCATCAGTTTTGTCAGGTCACATTGATGACAATACTCCTCAAAATTCTGTTCCTACCTGTCCTCCTCCACTGGTTCATGTTAGCTCGCAGAATATGTCACCGCACACAACAGAACCATTTGAGTTGTGTTTCATTTGTGGAAACATTAGCGTTTGTTATGGATGCTGTCAGAAGTATGTTAAGCCTTGTAGTCCTCCAAATGACTTGTGTGTCAAACACAAAGAGTGGAGGGAATACTTTCCTCCTGGATCTGCTACATCTTAATCTAGACATGGAAACTGCTACTATCATTGCAACATTCCTTGCATTCAGGCTAAATGCCCATACTTTGAAGGACACTTGCTGCATATCTCACCAGCACAATTACTTCCTATTTACATAGAATACTTGGCAGCCAACATGGACCGCAACTCATGAAACTCTTATTGTTTATAATACCCTATAAAGTCGCACATGCGCTGATTAATAAACCGTGCCCACATGACGTATAAAATTGCCGAGGCTAGAAATGTAGTGCCACCACACACCGTGACTCTAGCTAAGCTAGGTTGACTCGAATTAGCGTAGTCTACTGATGTACGACTACGCTCCTAGACTCCAGTGCTCCAGTAGTCCAGTCCACCCGCTCTAGTCCAGCGAATTCATATATCCTCTACAATCTCACCTTCCTTATACCTTATTTAGTACAAAATCAATTCCCTTGAAATTCGTAGCCAAAATGTTTCTCACAGTCACAAAGTCTTATTTCCTGAAATAACTAGTGAAAAGCGCATATTTCACCTCCTGCCCCTTACCCTGGACCATGCTATCCTCTGTCTACGTGATAAGCCAACGGCCAACGCCATTTGTACCCCTTTTTCATCTGAAATTATTAGTATAATGATTGGTACAGAACATAACTAAACTGGTGCATAGTGTGTGGTGATTTATACCATGCACAATAAAATGTTCTAGAAAAGATACATGTGGTGCTCCACGTGCTGTGCATGAGATCTAGAAAGTTCTAGAAAGGTCAATAACTAAATATGATAATTACACTAGCTACAACACTCCCACTTGTACTTGGTAGATTTTAGCTAAGATCTTCCATGATCCACTAGCCAAGCATGAACACATCTTCAGTCGTTAAGTGCCTGTTATCTGGATCTCCACCCCAGTCTGCATAAGAAAATCCCACTACTAGATTCTTATCTTTACAATACTTCAGTGATAGACTTCTTATCTTCTTAAGATAACGGAAGATCATTTTCACTTTGTGTTTGATTGGAACAGAATTTAGAGACTGCTTCACTGCTCTGGCAATATCAAGTCGAGTGCCTATTGCTATATATGGACTGATATTCAGATTGGTCAGTAGATTTGCTCACATGATCATATTTGGCTAGTCTAGCACTGTAGTCAGCTGTAGTGGACACTGTATTTGCATCTTCTTAAGTGTCCTAGATAGAACTCCTTCCATGACAGTCATTAATGTATACTGTTACTATTGTTGTGTCTTCCTGTTTTCTGATGCAAAAACATGGGTCAGCATTGCTTTGAGTAAATCCGGTTTGTATGATGAACCCTTGGAGCTATTGATCCCAACACCTGGGTTTTTGTTTTAAGCCGTAGATTACTTCTTCACACATTATTTTCGTTTCCATACCTACTTGGCTGCTGGATATATATTTCTTCTTTGAGTTTTATATTGTGTAATGCGGTGACTACATCCATTTGATGTACAGTCATACTGTGCAATGTTGCTAGGGCTAGCAAGGTCTCAATCGACCCATAGGAAAGAATGCGAGTGGTGAGTTATTTATTGAATACTTTAGATAGATATTCACTGCTGATGTCTGTTCTGAGCTTTACGATTAATTCACCAAATTGTCTTATCACCTTCAAACTCGTTTTAATTTTAGAATGTCCTTTATTAAAATGAGGTCTCCATACTTGAGAACTATAGGAGAGTTGAGGTCGATCTAACGATATATAGTTTCCTTTTATATTTATTAGTAGGTTATTGGAAAAAGAGATGCTGATGATTTAGACAAGACTCCATTTCAAATCGGTGGAAAAAACGAACAGTTTCACACCTTGAGTAGTCATCCACAAATATAACGAAGTATCGACTTCCACTGATACATTCTACTCATAACTATCCATAAATGTCACTATAAACCAGCTCCAATCTGGACTGTGGATGTGTTGTAGACTTAAAGGGTTTTCATTGCGTATTTCGCCCTATGCATCTCTCACAGAATGACAACGGTGATGTCGTGGATAAACTGATTCCGGATACCATTTTCTGAGCGACTAAAACAGAGCTGTTGCCTGATGTTGGTGCTATAGATCAGCTTCTAGTTGGCCTTGGGATACTACAGCTGTTGCTTGCTTTGTCTTCATGCGAGCAGTACCAGCTCCCTCTGCCTTTGCAATCCTACCATCACTTAACGCAACTTTCTCAGGTGTGGTGAATACTTGGTGCTGGGTGAAGTATTCCCTCTTTGGTGTTATGTGACTAGATGCCCCTCTGTCACATTTGCTTTTTGACTTGTTCTGCTTTGGCTAGAAATGTTGAATGTGTCCTACTTCATCACAATTCTAGCATTTTGGTGGCTTCAGTTTCTGTTTTACCACTAATGCATTTCAGACTGATTCTCGCCCTTTAAGTTGTTGTTCATGGTTTTTTACCTGTTCCTGAGCAAAATCTAGTGTCATCTCATCATTTGCATGTGCCTCTAGGGCAGTAACTACACTGGATAAGAATGGAGGCAGGCTACCAAGAAGAGTAACAACTTGGTTATCTTCAGAAATTGGTGCACCAATTGGGGTAAGCTTATCAGTCAGTTCATACATTTCTTTGAGATGCATCTCTATTGAATTTTTTCACTCATTTCCATTTAAATAGCTTGTTGGCAAGTATAGCTCTTTCAAAATGCTTCTTAAGAGCATCCCAGGCCTGCTTTCGTTCCACATATGAGTTTATTAGGAATAGTTGAGCTGTACTGACTGACATGGAAATGTTATAAGAGGGTTATGCTTGATGGGGTGAAGAGTGCACTTATAGGCCAAATATTGTATTATAAAGGCCAGAAATTCTTTTGTCTGGGAGCATTAAGTGGATGCGTTTTGTGTCAAAAATAGCGAGGTAAAACCATATTTACCTCCACTACCACATTCTGAGTTCAGGAAGCAAAGGCCTTTGCTTATACTGGGGTTAATTTTGTAGGACTACTCCGTGTTCATGAGAGCATGCCTGACTCTTTTCCAAGGAAGGTTAGGATATGCCTCTACCCCTGCTGCGTTACCTGAGTGGTGCACTTGAAAATCGTCCCATATATATATGACTAGTAAAGTGTTTCTCCATTGCCATTATGTTTGTGGTATTTACAGGTATAAATCAGCAGTCAAGAACAACTGCTTGTTCTAAAGTCATGACGCATCTCTCTTACAGCTGCCTACATAAAAATCAAGACTTGCTCACATTATGCATTGTTTCTGTATTAGTCGTCTTATTCATTCTCTAAAAAAATACTGTACTTCTTCAATGGTGAAATAAATCAATAAGCAACTTTTCAAGTTCACAACCTTCTCATCACATATCACAATCATGTTTTTATGCGCATGAGGCTGGAGAGGATAAGGGAACATTGCATCCAGATTCTGTAGATCTGCATCTAAATCCTCCAGCAGACAGTCCCAGTAATTTGACAGGGGATTTCCCTACAAGTTGATATTGTGATTTTTGTTTGTCTTTGTGGATATTTAAACATCATTTACTCCATGATGGCTTAAGTGAAGCAAAGGGCACAAGAAATCTCTTATAGCACAACAAAACAGGAAACATTCACTGAACACAGAAAACACAGTGAAACACAAGAATAACATAGACCCCTCTAAGGTGAAAAGCAGCAGCACTGTTCATATAGGCAGCATGAATCCTGCTTGTATCAACATGTAGGCGTGTATTGTATACTTTTATTATTGTGGAGTCTGATTTGGGTATGTTTAAATTGTGATAATTAAGTACTACTGGTATGTATACCCTACAGTCAAGTTATTATACATATACTACCTAATGACTCCTTTGTTACAAGTTATCACATCCTTTATAACTAAAGTCATTTGTATATTATAATGTGTATATATGACGTATTAATTTTGGAAACAACAAATTTATAATTGTTTCTTTACCAATACGAGCCCAGCTGTCCATGTAATGCCCGAGGACCACTTGAATACATACAGTAATGCATGCACCCACACTACACTCAAAGAATGCATAGAACCGTAGTAAAGAGATTTCAGTTGACAAAATTGAGAATTGAAGAGATTCGAGACAAAGGAACTAAGATTAAGAACCAATGGTAAAGAGATTTCATTTTACAGCGGTTATCTCAGTCATGGAGAGAGCTATTGATACAAGTCCTATATAACAATGATCCTCTATTATCCCTTAATGAATTAGTTTTAATCACATGACCATAGGTGGTAGTCATGTGAGACTATAGAGCTTCAAAGATAGGTCCTCAGTTAGGCTGATTATTTCCACAAGACTATGAGTTAAGAGCCCAAACTTAATATGTATAATGTTAGTCATTAGGACTACCTTTGGGGCAAGAAAAATTTCACCGCTCCATTGTGGTTCACAGGTAAGAAGCAAAAATGGTGTTTTTTGAGGTCCCAAGGCGTAAAATTGATTTTGCAGCCATTTCTATTAGTTAAGCTCGCACACTTGGAATGCTACATTCAAAATAAATGTATTAGAGGTGTATGTAGTTATTTTTTACCTTTCACCCGATCTGAGAAACGAGACCGAATCAGCGAAAGTGCAGCGTTTTGCAGTGATTTTCCATTACGAATGCAGAATCAGTTAGCATTACATATAAAATGTTGCTGCGATGCAAACGTCTCAGAGGCAGCTAAACACTACAAACGTTTTGCAAAAAAGTGGTCCAGTTTTGGCCTGACCAACCAGACTGGTTCTACTGGCCCTGCTGGGGCTCCACTAGGACTTTATGATACGCCCATACCAAATCGATCTTTGAGAAACTTATGGTGCCACTAAGAGAAATGGCAGTCTTGGATATGTGGGACGGGGTACTTCTCCAGGGTGGAGGCATTGTTAAGGGCATAGTAGTCCCCACACAGCCTCCAGTCACCTGATTTGGCAGCACATGGAGTGGATATGCTCCGTTACTTGAAGGTGGACAAATTATCCCTACCTCTAACATGTGAGTTATCCCTAACTCCAACAAGTGAGCAAACTCTTCACGGGCTGGCTTAAGCCATTCTGGTGAGACTCGTCGTGGTTTGGCTGAGACAGGAGGGCCTGTGGTGGGGATATGGTGATTAACTGTGTGTTTAGGACTAGGCATAGCAGCAGATGGTGAAGTGAGTGAAGGGTATTCAAGCACTATAGATTTGAATAGTGTGGTTAGCTTACAGGGTAGGAGAGATGGGCTACTGGGCTTGGTGAGCACGAGGGCGCTAGAATTTTCTGCACTTAGAGGCTTGTGATGGAGTCTATGAGTCATCAGTGACACATATCTACTGCAAGGTTGAAGTGCTGTAGGCAATCTGCTCCAAAGATGGCACTGCTGACATCAAAGATAATGAACACCCAGCAGAATGCTCGTCGAAGGCCAAGGTTGGGTTCAATGTGAGTGACCTAGTGCCATAAGTGCTGATGGTGAAATTGTTGCCATTGTTGTCATTTCCCGGAGCATTGGGCGCTAGCAACAACGCACTATTACACTTATAAGCATGTGAACTCTTCTAGCCTAAATAGGTGAGGTTTCCATATGTTAAGTTGATCATCATAGAATGTGCTCTCTGCCAACAACTTGGTTAGCAGTTCCCGCCATTGCTATATAGAGTTATGAGCTGCCGATTTTCAAGCAAGTAACATGGCTGAGAGGTGAAGTATCCCTTCACCAGCATTTTTTCAAGGAACCAAAGATGCTATGTTGAAAGTAACAATGGCAAACTCTAATCTCATCTTCCTGGATGACTAGTGAGCTACTGCACACACTGCAGCAGCTCACAAACATACCCTGATTGTATTTGCAGGTGGAGAGCCCAGTCAATCCCTCTCAGGAGTTGGAAGGCGGCGGCAGATATGTGCTAGATTGCCTCACTCAGTTTGAGTTTTAAGTTTGCCATTTTTTTAGGGTGGATAAATTGCTTTCTCTTGTGCTGGTTCGAGTCCCATCCAGGGAAGTTCATTTCTTTGAAAAAAGGCTGACCTGGGTGCTATTGCTTTGTTGTTGTATGCACTTGCCTTGCATTGATGCTTCTCTAATTTGATTCATGATAATATATAGCCTGAGGTATGGCGTCTTTGGTGGTTTAGTCACCCCTATTAGCTTCTGCAAGCTGTGTCAGGGTATGCTGTGCTAGCATACTATATACAGTAAAGAAATGTCTTCCTTGCCTTGCCTACTATTGCGTTGTATACTCAGGCATGTTAAGGACTGGCCCCACATAATTTTAAGCCTTATTATTCTCGAAATATATTTAGTGATAACTTGAAATGTATAAGTGATATAAAATTAATATCAACTTTATGATTAATCAACATGTAATCATGAGTAGGTGTGGTGATGTAGGGCCTAGCCCACCTTTTATCACTTCTACAGCAACACCCAACCACAACCTGTTCAATACAACAAAAATGAAAAAGCAAAATACTAAATGGACTTTTCCGGGGGGTAAAGGAGGAACAGTGTGAAGCGCTAAGACAGTAGAATTTTCACTTTTACACTTTTTGTACAATAACTCAGCGATGCAAGTTGCTATAAGCTAAAGGTAAGTACCAAAATGTTCCTTAATCTTTTCTTATTATTTTGATAGCAGTCACTATACGGTCACGTGACGCTAATTCATAGCTAAGGAATGTACTTTTGAAAAATATTTAGGCAATTTATTTCCACAAGAACTTGAGTTAAGAGCCCAAACCTAATATGTATAATACTAGTCCTTGAGTCTACCAAATGCACTATAAAAAGTTTTAGTTAGTAAGAAATTAACAAAAGTGGTGATTTTCAAGGTCCCTTGGGGTTAGGCAATATAGTTAAGCTCCCAGACTTGGATATGTTCACCTCAAATAGTTGTACTATCTATGTATAACGTTACCTTTTAGTAACCTCACAGAAAAAGTTTAGTTACTTTTACCAAAAAGCGGGCCCATATATGCAAAAATCAGCATTTGCGGTACGTACTACTGCCCTAGCGCTTCGCACTGTATCAGTGGAGAGCCAACAACTGTATCTAAAATCCTATCAATTTTGGAAAATATTCTCTACTAAAATTACACGGCTATACACCAAAAAAACTGCACAAGTGGGCTACCTTGCCGGTACAAACTCAAGTATTTCTCCCAGAGCGAGCGCATTCTGTTCTTCCAAAATTGATAAGATAAACATCGATGGTGTACCTATCTATCTGTTAATAAACTTCAGCCCAAGCGTGGCTCTTTGCATTCTGCTAAAGTACCTCCAATATCTGAGGTATTCTCCACAATCATGGGAAATTGAAAGATTATGCCCTGATGTGCACAAGTAGTGCGCAAAATATGGCATTATACAATATATTGCACGTGCTTATCAGGTTATAACAAAATAGCGCAACCGGTCTACGCATTATGCTTTTTGATAAAGGATTTGGACGCTGCGACCATTGTTGCGGGCGTTTTAAAGCGTTGCACGCTACACAATCGTAAGAAACAAAGGTTGCACTTTCGAACAAGACCGAACTTGCACACTTGTCACACCCTCAGCAGTTTTCATCAGCCGATCCACAAGTATCACTTGAGGACGTTTTCAACCAAACATAACAGCCCTTCACACAATTTTAAGGAGTTATTTATGAGTCTGGTGAAAGGATAGCAACCAAAAGAAAAGTAATATCGAGGTTAAATGTCTAGAACTATTGTTTTGATTCGTTATGTTGTTTACAACTCACCATACTATATTCTTGTGTGCATGTAGAACAGTATCGTATCAGATTTAACCTGGCATACATGGTGTAATTGCAATGCTTTCCTTCTGTCTTTTAGGTCAGGTTTAGGTTCGTTACTTCTCGTGTTACTGTGCACACCTGAAAGGAGGTTCCAGTGTGGATGGACTAGCCTGACAGCAATGAGTTCTCTCACCAAACATTCTATCTCCCTTTGCTGTGTAATGATGACGGCATTCACAAAGCAGTGGATGTTATAAAATCACGTGGGGTAGCAGCACTGCATTTACACAGTTCTCTACTGCCATTCAACCTCGCCTTCCTTTGAATTGAAGTATTTGCATAGATGGTCCAGAGGTATATACTAAAGTTGCACTAGTACGTGTAGTGTACAACAAGCCATAGTAATGGCTTCAACTTTATCAGGTTGTAATCCTATTGGTGTAGTTAAAATTCAGAAGCGATTGACTAGAATACCAAGAGCATTTTCTACATCACGACGAGCTCTGCTTAGTCTGTAATTCAAAATTCTCCTATCTTTTGTTAGTCCTACTTGACTATAGGGTATTAGTAGGTATTCTCTGAAGGGGGAATGCATCGTCAGCAACAATGACATAGGGGAAAGGAAGATGTGTGAAGTAGGTTTAGGAATGTTCAGTTTCTTTTCTTCCAGTGCCATTGATATGTCGCAGTGTCGGTAAAAATGAAGGCAAAAAACGACCAAAGATCAAATTGGCAGAAAATGAATATTTCCAGTCAGCAACTGTACTGCTCAAACAGCAAGCACAGCTGCAACAAACACAGCAACAAAAGCAGACCACAGTGGAACCTGTGAAAGATGACTTTGATCACTTTGCGTTTTTCATTGCTGGTCAACTACGCCATATGTAAAATGAACGATATCAGCAGTGGGTTATGCTACAGGTGCAAACAACTCTCATCAATGTACAGGAAGAACTGTTTACTTCACACCATCAAACACCCAGACAGTCACTGTGTAGCCTTACTACCCACATGAAAGCTTTACTCCCTCCAGACCACCTAGCACATCCTCTACCTCTTCCTTTGTAGACACTAATACAGACATGATATACTGGTAATGTTATGGTTAAGTGACTTCTGATCAATAATATTTTCAGCAAGAAACTCAAATTTTGGCCACTTAACTACCTTTAAACAAGTAAATAAAAAATTCTACAAATTTAAAAACATGGCATATAGGGATTGCTTAAAAAGGGGAGAAGACAAGATACGGATTGAATCGAGTCACATGACCGGTGCATATTGTCATGTGACGCACATCACATGACCAGGGCATGAATGTCATGTGACTCCCTACACACTTGATGATGTCATCATGGTATCCCTATATTGTCACGAGGTCAGCTGGGGCTCTCAATGCTATCCAGATACACATACTTTGATGATGTTGTTATAAGTATGGTCACGCGTCCTCTTGGAGGCTTTTGCTGTCAGTTATGATGTGGAAAATAAGGCTCAACCACCTCTGCGGCAATGTAGGGATACCATGATGACATCATCGAGTGTGTAGGGAGTCACATGACAATCATGCCCTCGTCATGTGATGTGTGTCACATGACAATCATGCCGTCCGCGCACCAAATGACGTGACGTCACGTTTTCGACAAATTTTACCGGTCAGGCGTAATAAATGCTGCGGGCTAATTTTAGACCAAGACAGGCATGCGTATAAGTCTGGCCGGCTCGAAAACAAATTAGTTTCCACCGCCGCCACACCAGCCAGCCGCTTGGTGGCGGCCTCACGGAAGTCATTATTGCTCTTGGTCCTGGGTGCGTGGTGGTGTGTATTAAAGTCATGCAGTCCCCGTCCTCTTCGTTGGCATTTTTGCTAGCTCCTTTGGCTTGGTCAAGTGTTGAAGTGCTGTTCCTGTTGCCTATCAATCTTTATATATACAAAGAAACTTAAAACCATTGCTGGTTGAGAGGCTTCACTAGTGTTTTGCAGAGAAAACAGGTGAGAATCGTTGTGTTTTATAGCTCTTTCCGTTTCGGAGGCTCTTGAACCATGCCACCAAAGACGAGAAAACAGCACGCTGGAGCGCGTAACTACTTTAAATGACATGATGTCGCCGTTTCACTTGAGGACAGAGGAATAGCGAGAGACGAGGACAGAGTCAAGGAGAGGGAAATGGAGAAACGTCCCTCTGTTTCCTTCTCCCCGGCTCTTTCTGTGGGGCACGTCGAGGAGAGGGAGGTCGCTGGTGGGTCGGGAATGTGTGGTGGGTCTGGAATGGGTGATGGATCGGGATTTTTGGAAGAAATGGACAGCGACTCTTTGGATTCTGAGACACTAGATGAAGCAGTGCGAGACGGCGAAAGACCTACAACCTCCAAGCGTTGACACCTATTGGATATTGTCAACATGGATGACTCACTGCAGCCTTGGCTAGATAGTCTTGCCAACGGGGACGTCCAGAAAATGGCGCTTCTGCCCTACACCAGGTTACTGACAATTTTCCCTCTCAACAAAACTGAGACTGCGTCTGCTGTTGGAGATGTTCTTAAGATAAGCGAGCGGACCATCAGACGCTGGGTTGACGACTTTACAGTGTATGAGGGAGAGATTTCCGACTCTCCAATAGGGCAGCACCCAAGAATCACACTGATGTCTGATGAGGAAATATGCGACAAAGTGAGAGTCTACGTGCGAGAGAATGCAGCGCTGAAAGGAAGACTGAATCTCACTATTCATGAATTTTGCAAGTGGGTAAACAACCATCTATTACCGAACTCCACCCTCCAACCGGGCTACCCCCGCTGTGTGTCGTGGGAAACAGCGAGAAGGTGGCTCCATGGCCTTGGGTTTGACGTTCAAAATATGTCAAAACGAGTGTTCATTGATGGGCATGAGCGCCCTGATGTCGTAGAGTCAAGAAAATCTTTTTTGAAGAAAATGACGGAATTGGGGATTCTCCGTCCAGACAATGCCTCCACTGAAGAAGCAGCTGCGGCACTTCCTTCTGATGTCCCACACCTGACGAAGGAAGAAGGAGAAAAATACATCTTCTGGTTTCATGATCAGAGTGCCTACAACACAACTGAGGACACTCAAATGCTGTGTGGGGAGAAGAGAAAGAGACCTATCAAACCGAAAGGAAAGGGCTCATCAATTATGGTGTCCAAATTCATTAAAGAGAAAGATGGCTACTTGGCGCTATCTTACGAGCAGTATGAACTGGAGGTGGGAAGTGGTAATGGTGTCGATAAATCTGCTCGTGTTCTCTTGAAGATTGGTGAGAATCGTGAGGAATATTGGACAAGAGAACTATTTATGGAGCAGGTGGCAAAGGATGTGCCTACAGCTGAGGTCAAGTATCAATCATCTCAAGGATACCACCATGTGTGGTGTTTTGACCACAGCTGCAACCACACTGCACATGCTGAGGATGCTCTCGTGGCCTCCAAGATCAACAAATCCCCTATGAGATATAGTATCACTATTTGTTTTTGATTTTTGGACCAGGTGACTTAAACCCATCTTACCTTATGTATATGTGTATGTGGGAAAGCAACCGTCTTCTCATACAGTACGCGTCAAAAAAACAGTTCCAAAAACGTTCTGTGCCGTTTCACGCTACCGTTCTGTTTCGTTCAATATTGTTTCCGCGTAAAATGTGGGCGGCGGCCTTCATGGAGATTGTGCGGACTTGAGTGCAGTTGAAGGTGCGGCAGAGAAGCGACTGCCTATGAGCAATGGCCCTTAAAACTTCGACAAATATACGCGTTTCAATGCAGAACGGCATCAGTTTTTTGTTTACAGCAAAATGGCGCGAAACAATTTGCAACGGTATGCGAAACGCTGTTCCATTTCGTTTGAAATGAAACGGAACATTTTGGACACATTACGGCAGAGTAACATCAATAAGACTATTCTACATGGCAACCTAATTATATACACGTACAATGCAAGAGAAGATATTATATCATGCACTCCTTATATCATGCATGCACCATGGGTTTGAACATGATGGCACCCCAACTAACTATGTTTAAGCAATGTTGTGCGTGCACTATGAATAAGTTAACCCCTTATTGCTATGTCTTCATATTGTATTTTTATGCACAGGCTGTGATTGTATCTAGGGAAGTAAAACTTCCAAGGAATGACCAGGTCTGCCGCTTATACTGATTTAAAGGGAGACTTCCACTGTATCCTCGTAATTCCATATGTGTAACTTGTCTGGACTCGTACAGTCACACCTAATAACTAGGAGGGGAGCTAAGCATTA
>JAODVQ020507374.1:0-23294 GCA_025400075.2 Phenganax stokvisi
TTAGCAAAACCATGCCAATCCCTATATACAAGGGCACTCTCGTGCCCTTGTGATAAAACCAATCCTACACATTGCACTATATATTGCTCAAGTCCAAATACTCAGCTCTGACGGATAATTAATATTCCTGGCTCATTATAGAGAGGCTCCACTATATTTCACTTGAAGTAATGAAGCTAATATGCAGAGTAAGTTATATAGGGTATGGTGCTGTAACTAGATCCCAAACACTGCATTAATTGGGTGAGACAGACAGCATACATACGTAACTCAGACTTCCATCCACCTCTATCTCTGCATCATACTCACTTCCATGTGTCCATTTCAAATCCTCATATATAGATGGAAGTATGTTGGCAAGTTCCTTCCCAGTTTTAAAACATCCTGGCAAGGATTTGTATTATCCAAAATTGCCTTGTGGTAATATCATGATAATATGTTTGTATGGAACCACAAACTCCACATTAGCCAGAGTATGAACTGGATTAGTGAGGCTCTTGTCTACATTAGGCAAACTCTCCTGGAGTCTATCATGTGTGATCAAAACTAGTCAGACTCGATCCATCACTTAACCATGAGTTGACCGCACACCATACAAATTAGTGGAATCCCAAACATAACAAATAATCTAACCCAATCGAGTGTCGCGGGATTGAGCACTTTCCTCTGATGTGGTGAAAGAACTGGACAGCTAGTGGTCATGATGCAATCAAGACCAGTCACAACTTGGCCACCCTAAAACTGTTTGCACAACCAGCACTCATTGAGCCATCACCAGGGCCTCGGCCGTCCAGACTGCCAACTATGCAAAAAAATCTGCCAAAAGGTGAAAACTGTGACTCATTCCCAAATATAATGTTTTTATTATCAAAAATGTTTAGCATTGCTATTACAACACATGAAAGTGAAAGGGTAATCCCCTTTATAGTTATGTATGTAGCATGTTGTCACACATTGCAAGTAGCGAAGGGATTATATCAAAGTGATCTGAAGGACTCTGATTATTGCAAGCACTTTTGTTTCACTTAAGCTTTCGAATGATGACACAGGTTCAAGATTTTGAAATGTGTAATATCTGTATTCTTCATTAATCACAGTGGAAACTCCTTGAGCTCAAGGGGACAGGCATATGTACATATATCTTAAGGTTCTAACCAAGTGGCTATGGCAGGGACTATTGAGTTACGTAGTTCATACTACAAGGTGTTTCAAACATGCTAACTTTCAATGAAGTACATATGAACACATGTACTTTTGAAAATGTGTTCTTCATGGGTCCATTTCCAGGTGTCTGTATTAATAATAACTGGAAACAGGATATCACAGGACAGGAGATTACCCTCATCTGTGTGTCCCCACATGACCCACACCCACCTATAGCAAGTAACTTCCTGCATAATTTAATCCTCTGCCTATTACACAGTTGTATATTAAGACAGCATCCTCTTTGCTATGTGTGTGTATAGAATCCATCACACATCTATTGATTTCCTGTAAGTGTGTTACTTAAGAACTCTGCTTCATTACACAATACTGTTTTACTATGTATAGCTATAATACGTGCACTGAGCTTCTCACCAATAGCGTAGTTTTAAGAATCACTCCTGTGTCATTAAACTTAGCATGCTGGGTCACTGAAGAAATTAAAAGCAATGTGCTCACTACAGTATTGTCTATCACAAAATGACCGTTCACCTAAAAAGCACCTTTAATAACTATATACATTAAGTGTCTGGAGGTGATCTGCTAAAAACATCCCCTCGCCATGAATACTAGCATAGTCTTTTTGGTGGGTGTGTATTGTACACCTATACTGCAATACTATCATACTATATAGATGTATAGCTTGGTTTTATGTACATACGTAACTCCCATATATAAGATTGGTGGATTGCACGTACACTTATTCAAGTGATTGCCTGTTTCAATCAAATTAAAAATAATTATTAAATCATAATAATAATAATAATAATATAATATTATTACAGGGCAAGATGTGAGGAACAGACTGAAAGAGACAGCTGCCGAGAACATGAAATGTGCACATGACAGGGAGAAAGAGACATGGACATAACAAGATTTTCAGAGGATGAAAATCAAAGTGATATTATAATTTGATTTGTGGCAGTGAAATATATACATCAAGTGAAACGAGACAGACAGACAGACAGACAGACAGACAGATAGACAGATGAGAAGGACGAGGAGGCTGACAGTCATTGTTATACATCTGATATACATTCTACATATCGGGGTTCTTTACTGTCTTGGTCAACTGCAGAGAGAAGAGAGAGAGGGGAGAGATAGAGAATAGAGAAGCATTAAGTTAGTGCACAAGACCCTAAAAAAGTATAGGGATATCTTACCCAATGCATACATTCATTTTAAAGCAGTTTAGAAAATCGCATTCATTCATTTCACTGTATCCATTTTTCTTAATCGTTTTGTTCTATCTTTAGTAACTAAATTTAGCCATTTTATACTGCTATATACAATACTCATATTTATAAAGAACACTTGCTCCCTAGCATGTCACCTAAAACTGAAAGGCCTAGTACTGTATGTGTATCAAAAAACATCAAACAATATAAACATACTTGAATGTAGCTCCAATGAGGGGCTGAAGGTGGCCTTAGTATCAGGAGGTTCAGGACTTTCTGGATCATGAGGTAACTTGTACTTTAGTGTTGACGTCTGAAAGGAAAAACATTGAGCGAGTGAATGTTTAGTAAGATAATGTATTAAACAGGCAATTATAAATGTATTGAATCTCTATGTATGTACAAAGTATAGTACTGGTAAAGGGTCAATGGAGTTGACCTACATTACCAGGAAAGTGTACATAACTTCACAGTTCAACTATGTCCCTATATATCTCACTGTTTACTTGCAAACCATATATACCACAGTTCTATAATGTCATTTTAGTCCAATAGGGATAATACATTGGTATATAGGTTAAGTAAGTACTTCCACTCCTGGCACTCCAACTCTATTATGTACATTCCCTACTCCCATTCACTTCCATAACTACATACATATCATACATACATACATGCCAGAGTGCCCTGGTTTAGGTGTACAAATGTAAAGTCTGTAGCTCATTGAGTTAGTCTCTATTGTGTTGTGCCCAAGAGACTGTGGTGTAGTCAATGTGGCCGCAATCACCAGGGCAGACAGGTTCCCTGGCTCACTCTCTCCCTTCCATAGAGACATTCATTTGCCAATCCTTCCCTACTAACAGATTTCACGATGGTCTACACACAAATAATGAATCACAGTTTCCAAAGAGAATAGTAAGGCTACTAAGACGGAGGGCAGGGTCTTGAAATATTCATGCAATTCTAATTTCATGTGTCAGCTCAATGGCCAGGTGTCTGCCATCAAGCATTGCATAATCTTACAGAGAAGATTGTCATTGATTAAACTAGAAACAAAGGGTGAGGAGACGCAGTAAATATTGTTAACTCAGTGCAGTAATATAGGTACTATATATGAGTGAAGATGTGTGGTTGTATGAAGTATGTAAATTAAAATGTTCACAATATGTGTATGAAATGTCCTTCTGAACCTCGCCCCGCATGGCAGTGTGAGCATGAGAAGAGAGGGTGCCAGCAAATGGTGCAACGGCAATAAATCTCAGCCACTTTGAGGCCCTGTGTTTGTACTTTCACTTCAAAGTCGGCGTGTCTTTCTCATTTAGACTGGGTCTGAACTAGCCAACTTGACAACAAGCATCACAAGCTACACTCCTCTCTGTGTGTGGTAAAAACTAGTGTTTGTTCTCACATACGATGCTGCACAATTCACCCGCCCACAATCAGCAGTCTGCCCCTCAGTTCAAAGATGGGCTAAGTCAACTACCACCAAGTGGGCATAACAAACCAAACTGTGTACGTGACCAGGACACTCTACATACATATATACATTATGCATACATACATCAGTTGCTACAACACATAAAGTACTATATACTTCATAGGCATATTCATTATCATGTACGTACTGCCTACGCACTGGACACACATACTACCACGCATTTTTAAAGATATTACAACTTGTTTAAAGAGCATTGATTAGGAATGGGAAAACACTCATGTTGTACGTTCAGATCAGACACTGCCTAGAATGGTGCCATGTGGTCGGCCTCTGTTAATACCCTTTTCTAGCATACAAACTAGTGCCAATTCTTTCTATCAAGGACTCCAATAAAAGGCCTTATGAACTAACCCACCATACTATACCCTAAGGTCAAAGGCATACTCAAGACCTTATAGAGTTCCATAATGTTTATAGACACATCTGGTGTGTTTGTATTGTAGGGGTCAAGTCTTGTGTGGGATAAACCAATTAGATCTCTCTCCCCCGAGAGAGAGAAGGTTTCCTATGATTATTGCTCCATTTTCAGCCACAGAGTTTAACACCTATTGGCACCACTGCTTTTATTTATGAATTCCACCATAAAATTCTCATGTACCTGTACGCACACGTTAATTCCAACAATGTCACATTTGGCCTAGCCGCGTAGGTATGGATAGTAACCTATCATATGGTGCCAGACCCCTGGGATATTACACATAGTACCCTCAATGATATATAACAACCCCTATAATACTGTGAGTTGGTATTAAACGTATGAATGTCTGTAGTGGTTGGTAAGTTGGGCAAGTTGAAGTGTCAGGGTGGTAAGACTGTCACTTTTGGTTCTCTCCCTTTATTATTTAACTCTGCCCACTCTGGTGGGTGTGTGGCCAATGGCAATATTGCTTAGGCATGAATGAGGTATTTTGTTATATTTTTAACGTCTGTAGTTGTAGAGTTTTCCCAAGGCACAGGTTTCAATAGTAAAAAGCAAGAGTCCCTAATAGCCCATGTTGACTTTCGTTACTACACTAAAATACCCTAGGTCCATTAATCCATTACTACACTCATTAACCTAGCTATGCAAATAGTCCACTACCAATGTATGTAGTACATTATGTAGGGTAAAGTACCTTTTTGCAGAGACAGCAGGTGAGGAAGAGGTTGAGTGAGACTGAAGCTATTAGGAAGACGACTGCTCCTGCCAGTGCTCCAACGTACCATCTCTCTCTGCCTTCAGGTATAATACCTGCACCGTTTGTGAAAATGATAGTGAGCTAGTGAGGGAGTGAGTTATAGTGGGAGTGGAAGTTGGTGTGAGAGTGGGTTAGTTAGTGAGCGAGTGAGTTAGTGAGTGAGAGGGTGAGGACCTAGTTAGTGAGTAAGTGAGTTGGAGAGTGAGTGAGTGAGTGAGTGAGTTAGAGAGTGAGTGAGTGAGGGAGTGAGTAAGGTGAGAGAGTGGGTAGTAGCTGAACAATTGCGTAGGTGTAAGCTATAGTAAGAGTGAGTGAGTGAGTAAATGTAATGCGTACTTGTACTAAGTGACAGAGTGTGAGTATATAAGTGAGTGAGTGTCAAATTTATTAAGTAATGCTCACATCTAGTATAAAAAGCTCACATCAATCGATAGTTATAAAAACATTCACACAAATCCACCAGAGACCTCAGAGTACAACCGAGTTTTCACGTGCTAAATTGATTTGTAATAAAAGTGTACACAGGTGTCCTCCCTCCCACATGCCACGTAATAGTGCTAGAATCTACTGCACAATACAGGCCTTTCATATCACTATATACACTTAATATAGGCTAATACACTTAGTAACATCTACACTACTACATATGCCAGTAATGGAAATACGTCTAATCTCCACAGCTGACGAAAACGTCTGGTCTAGCTACTATAGTGAGACCGTTGGATATAGTAATACGTAGTACACCCTCAAGAGGCTTCTCTGGTCACAGCCAATAACTCCTGTTTTAAGGGACTCAAAAAGATAAGGAACACGTGGGTAGACCTATAGACCTATGTATGTATGTAAATTCCAACTACTCACATTGGGCTAATGACTAATGAACTGTTCTTACAGCACCAATATATACACAATTATTGCTCAAAGTACATGTGTAGTAATGGATAGCTTATGCTTCACCATAGCGATATATACACAAAACACGTGGCCCTAACATGTTGTTCATTCTATTAGATATCAATGAGGGGTCCTAGCTTAAATAGCATTGTAGTAATTGGTAATAGATGTATTCCCAGTAATGTGGTCATGGGTGGGTGAATACTCCTTTAAAAGACCTGGCTGGAGATTGTGCCACGAAATTGAAACGTATTTTCAATTGAGGCCAGACAAACTGAGTACAATTAAAAGTAGACTAGAGACAATTCTCACACTACAAGAAAGAAGCTCTAAAGCAATGTATACGTAAGTATATGATAGATAAACGCAGGGTGGACCTTTACCACTGTAGTACTATATACAATAGCAGGGGATTATGTTAGATGGTAGAGATTCTAAGAAAATGGTGGACAATGTGAAAAGAAAACAGAAACTCCCAATTACCCACTACAAGAGGAGGCATACTGAAGCAGCAGCACTAAGCACAAAGTCTTTTTACCTACATGTGTAATAATATACATATCTACCTGGGTATGGAATTCTAAAAAGGTTTGAACATGTAGCATTTGGATCCAAACATACGGTTACTTTAATTCCAATACGCTAAACTGGCTCATTAGTTACATTAGCAATTATTATAGCAAAAAGATGACTGACTTACCGCCACCAAATTGATCAGTGGAAGTATCGACTGATGGCTGTTCTGTAGGACTGGACTGGGGACTGACTGCAGGTGATTCTGGTGATTCTGGTGGAGGTGTGGAGGGTGAGATAGGATCCGGGGATGGTGAGGGTGTCGGTGAGGGTGAGGGTAAAGATGAAGGAGAAGGAGAAGGAGAGGGACTGCAATAAGTGGGCTCTGGACTTTCTTCCACATCTGACCAAAGATATAATGAGAAATAGATGCATAAAACATTGATGCGACTTCTATATATACATGTAACGACAGTCATGATTACACTAAGGTGTGAATGGGCTTTGTGGGCCCAGTAGGCACAGGTGATGAAACCCTCTCGCGAATTTAGCGTGAGAACAAAGAGATAGGGAGAGGAAAAGTTTACTACTTTCTTCCTTCCTCAGGGGCGTGTGTGTACATTTCGTCACACAACGTAACTACCTCAAAGTTTCAAAAAGTTTTCTTAAGAACACGAAACACTGAAAGCAAAGTCTCTCAGAGAGAGAGAGAGAGAGAAGTGTGTGTGTGTGCATGTTTTCATTACACAAAACAATTCCTATACACATTTCCTACTACTTCACCAATACATTGATAACTGTTCTAGTAAAGAGAGTAGTCAAAGCAGAACTAGTTGCTTCTCAGCGAACACCTATCAGATAAAATACCCTCTTCCTAAGGTTAACCCTGACACTATACTACTTATTTATATACGCTGGGGGACTTCACAAGGACACTATAGGGGATGATACAGTAATACATCATTTCCTGAAAGCTCAGCATTGGTGATTACAGAGCCTGATTTGTAATGGAAAATGAATTCTCTCAAACTGCCTATGATCTTACAATGTAGATTGTAACCCACTCCTAAATGGCTCAGTACTGCAGTATACATATGTGTAGAGAGTTGCCTAAGGTGACCTCTATAATATTATAATGGAGAGAACTACAGCTGACGCACTGTAGTATTATATTGCATATGTACATATAAGCCATTAGACGTCTAGTGTCAAAATTACTATGTATTACTATGCATGTAGCTGGTGGTCTTCGATAGCGGCATTGATATAAATTTAACCAAGGCACACAATTATAAAACACTACAGATCCTATTTTACTAGTACTGTGTACATCATGATCAACATCACTTGTATTTATTCGGGGGAAAAGTAATCAAAGAATGGTTATTATAGGATCTTTAGAAACGATGTGCTTGCAAAGGTCCTACATCGTATGTATTGTATGCAACAGCACATGGACTACATGTACAGAGATACTACGTCTATCTTACATATAATACATCATGAATAATGATACATTTGCCCAGGCAACTATATAACTACAATGTATAGGAGAGTGTGCACAAAGCGGTCATCACATGGTGTGTGTATTAGCCGCTAAAGAAGCGATGGCAGTGTGAGTATATCTAGAAATGGCTGACTCACAGCCGACAAACACTAGCTTGTTTGTCCACAACTCCTGTCTTCTCCTAGGCAAGCACTGTAATACTGCTTCTCTCTGCACCATACGTTATGTACGGTAAACATAGCGCAATGTAGGTAACATTACTGGGACCCCTTTGATTTGAAGTGCTGACCGTCCTCTGAGATTTTCAGCAGCAATTTGATTTGTAAGTACGTGACTTAATTAAACTTGACATCTGGGTATAAGCTGCGGGGGCAGGACGTCTGAATATTATTCTTATTTTTATGAAGTGCCTGTTTATTTTCATCCCCACATTCAAGGTTATGATTAATGGTAAACCTGGCCTTAATTGGTCACGGGTGTCTCGCACGTACGTAGCACCTACAGCCCTTATACAAGTCATGCATAAAACGTTTGTATTTAACATTATCGAAGTGAGGCTTACGTATGTATGTTTTGTACATGAATGCTACAATTTTGCCGCTCTATTACATGTTCAAAGCCAACCACAATCGATGCAGATCTTGCTGTGAATATAGAAACCCTGGGTGACTAAGGGGCTACTACCGTTATGCCACACATGCAATGGGCTAAGTGGGTGCTAGAAGTAAGTGAGAATACAGTATAATATAACACAAGCACCTACGCATATGTATCGTATCACTATTCAATACATACCTGGGTCTCTTAGAACGACGGTAACAGTTTCTCTGCTGTCCATCTTCCTCATGTTTGAATTTCTATCTCTCGCTCTGCCTCGACAGAAAAATCTGGAATTGTTCAACACAGGAAGCGCTCTGAACACTAACACCACCTCTATACAAGAATCGGAGGACGGCTGATCAAAACATCTGTCATACGTCTGGACTCGGATGGTTTTGTCCGTTTGTAGATGGTGTGTGCCATCGAGTTCGATGCCATCGACGTGAAAGAATACCGAATTGTTGGTGGTGTTGTGTGTGACTCTACATACGATTGCATTAACTGTATCTTGACTGTGGTTTGCAATGTATAATGTGCCGTTCATGTTGAGACTAACTGTATCTGTGAATATCAGAATGTAAAGGAGAGAACGCACATGAGGAGTGAAAAAGGAAGGAAGGGAGAGGGGAGAGAAGCAAAAAGGGGCGAGTTTTCATACTATCTATTCCACATCAAAGCTTCAACGCGAGCCACTGTACACCTACCGCCCCACAAGCTAGAGGGGGAAGAGCTGCAGCTACAACACAGCTCGAAAAGCCCGCAGGGTAACAGTACATAAAGGGGAATGCACTTTAGCTAATGGCCCTAGGGTGTTATGGCTCCAGCCGTCTCTTCCTACGCTACAACACACAGCATTATAGCTACTCACAAACGAAGCAAAATAATGCTTGCTACAGCTAGCTAGCTAGCTACGTAGCTATCTCTGGTTCGCTAAGAAACTCACGAATGGTGGTCGTGGCTTGACATACAATACTCGTCGTCCACAGTAGAAAGACGGTCAAGGCTAACCATTGTAATCTCGGTCTTCTTCTCGTACTGTACATCATGGTTTGCGAGAATCAGATGCGTTCCAAACTCACTAATTTACGCGCCATTGCGCTGCTGGCCTGCTTTTAATTAGGTGGATGTTGGCGAAAGGAAATGATGTAATAATATGGGGGAGGGGCTCCTAAGCAGGAGATGTTGCAAGACGGAAATTCCATCGTAAGGCGATTGTTTCTGAATGAGTGAAGAGTCTCCGTAAGTGATGAAAATTCTAACTAATCAGGGACGGCTATTATGGAGGAATGATTTTCAAAATGGTGAAATCTAGACATGCCACACAGTTGGGACATCTCTTGCAACTGTTGTCAAATCTCTAGCGGTAGATATTATAATGTCCCCCTCTAAAAACCATTGGATGTCACAATCTGACATTAATGACACTATTACATAGCTGTAAATATGTGACATGTTGTCTACACTAGTGAGTTATGAAATTTGACAAGTTCAAAAGAAATATTTATATAATATAGCAAGGGAGCATAGTAGAACGTAGCAATTACGTATACGTAGTATCGTAATATGGACAATACATACATTGTCTAATGTATTACATCAGAATAGTTATGCTGAAGTATATGCTCACTTACTTTGTATATATATGGCAGAGTTTTACTGTCAGGTGTTCCCTCTGTTCTTATCCCTAACTCACGTGAGATCTCTCTCTGTTTTTATCCTGACTCGCGGGGATCCCCATCACCTGTGCTAACTGGGCCCCATGAAGCTAACTAAGTCTAACCATAGTGCAATAGTGATCGCGGTTACCACTTGATGTTCCATGTCTCATGGAGGCTAATTATTCAACAGAGCAAGAGAGTCGACAACCAACAGCTGTGCGTACCTCTCCCTCTCTCTTTCTGTTTAGTAACTCTGTTTGTGTTCCCTGCTCAACTTACAGAGGGTTCTGTCATCTGCACATGGCCTACAGCTACAACTCTGATGTTCAATGCCTCATGGTAGTCAATCAATCATTGAATAGAGTTAGATTTATCTCTCAGTATATCTCTGTTTTTACACCAGATTTATGAGAGGTCCTATAACCTGTACTTGCTGGACCCATATACATATAGAACAGGATATTCCATGCCTCATACATATGTGATCACTGAACAGAGCGAGAGAGTGTATGGCGGTGTCCCTTTCTTTGGTATGCTATCATGTCTGAGTTGAATAGAATGCTTTCTCTCACACACACTAAGAAACCTCACCCCACACAGAGGTGTCAGTCTATACATGGACCCAACTAATTTATCCACCACATTTTATATAGTTAATGCACTAGTGCTATGCAAATACAATGTTTACATATGTACGCATTGTTATTAAAATAGTACAATGTATACACTATCTTTGACCAGATAACAGTGAGGGATTGTAGCAGAATTACCACAGCATATTATGTGTTGACTTTCTCACACACATCATCCTAGTTGTACTGGGCCCACAATTTCACTAAAGTATACTTAAACAACAGGACCCCCAGCAAGTTAGAGAGAGCAGAGATATAGTGAGAGAAAGAGAGTTTGTGTAACCACAATTCTTAGTTGACCACGAAGTGCGCTATGCAGTAAATCCACATTTTATTTACAACATTTCAACCTCCACCTTATGCTCTCACTATGGAGTGGTAGATTAGTTTCTATCAGTTTCAAATAGTGTTTATAACAGAGAGTTGTTCACTCAATAATTGGACTCTATGAGGCATGGAAAACTTAATTAGTGCCTCAGTGGAGTGCTGGGCTTCGTGGTCCAAGTGATCACCGGTGACAGGACCTCTGCTAGTCAGGCATAACACCACTGAGACAGTGTAAATAGAGCTTGAAGCAATATCCAAATGCAAGTTTATATTCTAGCAAATGTTGACAAATACCTTACCCACACACCCAATGTCTGTGTCGCTCCCCGCAACCATGAAAGTTGCAACACAGCCTCTCATTAGAACAACAAACACTACAATAGAGACTACATTGCAATAATAATATCTCAAAATGTGAGGCATGTAAACAAATCTCTAAGTGTTTTTCTATTAGTTGTCACTGGAGAATTTCACAGTTGCACATAAGATTTTGGGGGATTCCTGTGTTCTGTTCTTCTGAATTTTAGCAAATAGTCACAAAATCCTTTCTTTTGAGAGTACAGACAGAACTGAAGCCACAGTTAGTCAATGGAAGCAGGTCAAGTGTTACTGGTGCCTTTTGAGACTTCAAGCAAACCAAACAGTCTATTATTTTTGTGGTGAAACTAATGGGAAATTCAATCCCCCATAGTGTGGGTTACAAGCCTTTGCTCGGGCTATTTCCTGTTATGTTTCAAGTCCCCACTTATTACTGAACCACACTATTTGAAACTGATAGAAACTAATCTACCACTCCATAGTGAGAGCATAAGGTGGAGGCTGCCTGTGATTTCCTTCTTGAAAATCCATTCATTGTTACATCTGAGAATAGAGGGGTAGAGGGTGAAATTGAAATGAGTTTTGCTATCATTATGTGTATGAAAGTCTAGTAGATTGTTGTGGAACTCCACTTAATGGACACTCCTCCTATAGTGGAAACCTTTATTAAATTGTTCCAATTCACTACAGTGAAACCTGTCTAATCCCGTCACCCTCAGGTCAGCTCCAGTTGGCCTGATAAGACCGATGGCTGCATTATACAGTTATCAAGCTAGCTGGTCAGGACTTCAGTTTGTGACCGTAATTATGGAGGTGACCCCATTACTCAGGTGACCACTACGTAGCTCAGGTGTCACTGTACAGACCAATACATACATTCCCCTCCAAAATTGAATGGACATTGTTATAATGCAACTGTCCATTATAGAGAGGTTCCTAACATAAAATCCATTATTGAACATGCTGTACATACGTACAGTGAAACCGCCCTGAAATGACACCTCTTGATAATGAAAACTAAAGGAAGTGTTTCAAAGTCCCATATGACAGTATTAGGAGCACATAAGTGCTTGTACAGGATTCTTTCTTCATAGGCATGGCCTCTAAAATTGTGTGTCTCACTCCCAATTTCATGTTAGACAGGCTGATTGCCTTAAGAATGTGAGAAAGGCACTGTGAGAATGATTCTCTTGTCCTCTCTTCAGAGTGTGTCCTCTTATTGAGACACTTAATTCAGGGGGAGATGCAAACATGGTCATGTCCTCTACTAGGAGGGTCCTTATCAGAGCTGTTGTATAATAAAGTATTAAGCTCCACTTCATTAGAGACTGTAGATTTCTCCTTTATACTGAGGTTGTCAGTAGTTTGGAGTAGTGAGGTTGTTCTTCCTTATTTATGTATAAAATACTACCTAACTGTATAATTAGGGGTCATCATCATAATCTTAAGCAAAAATGTGGATTCAGACAGACAGATGGTTTTCAAAGTTTAGTTTGAGTAAGGGACTTAATACTCATATCCATTACTTCAATGTATATATGATGACTGGAAATTGAAAATGATGGGTGTGATGATCACTATGAAGATCTAAGAACGTATGTACTACTCTCTCTACAAGACTATATACAAATTGTGAAAAATGAAGGGTTTGAGGTGAAATTGAAAGGATGACCTTAGCATGTTTGTAAGACTGAGCACCAAGGGTCTTACTGCTTAGTTGGTTTTATATTGTATGTTGATAATGTTTCCATTGTTTGTCTGTTTTGGTGGGGTTATGGACAGAAGTGTTTCTCTTCTTTTTTTACCTTGTGGCTAGCTGATGAGCTTTAATGACAGTAAATTCATGCCTACATTATAATAAATGATAGAGCTTATTATAATACTGTAACTGCCAAAACAATTGACAAACATGTCTGACATACTCATTTGCCCACACAAACTTTATGTACACCACAAATAGTTATCCCAGGACCACGGTCACAGAGGAAGAATGAAAGATTGGATGTAATTTGGGCGACCCAGTGAACACAAATCTTGCCTACCACCTCTCCTTCCATGAAGTGGTCAAACAATCATGAGACAACTACTCTAGAAGGATATTTCAAACACTGGCTCAGACAATCACAAACTATCTTTGATCTCATTCTATTCCCTTCACATTGTGACGTAGTTGTCATTGACCCACTCTTGAATTACTCCACAGAAGCCATGGGTGTGTGTATACATAGTATCATAGGCTCTCCAGGCCAAACCCTCTCTAATTATTGTAGCTCTTTATGTAGATATGTAGGTATACTCCTCTCAGTACAATGTCTATGTACTGTCTGGTCTGGAGTTGAGCCGAGTCCTATGTCTGCCACACCTCTCAAGGCTGGACAATGATTGATATGTTGGTCTATGCTTCTAAATGGAGTGAAAGGCTAAATATGGCTTTGAATAAACTGGTCAGAAATAATTGGATACAGTAAAGAATCAAATTATTACACTTGTAACTAAATTTATCCTTAATAGTAGCTAAGTACACTTCATTTAATGTTGTTTGTCTGGTTTGGATGGGCCATGTTACAATCACTCTACCTCCTCCTTTGTGCTGGTGAGCTAACTTCCAATGATTTCACAGTGTGATTCATAAGATCCAGAAAGATAAGATCCGTGAAATCATTGGAAGTTAGCTCACCAGCATGAAGAAGGAAGAAGAGTGACTGTAACACGGCCATTCCAAACCAGACATGCCCCTTAGATCTATGACTCCACCTACTCATTAGAGAACTCACCTACGTACTGAGTGCACACAGTCCAGTGTGTGCCCTCTGTACCCCCTAGGCCATTAATAACCCCACCCACTCATTAGAGAACACAGTACACTGCATATCTTACTACAGTCTCAATATCCAATTCATGTTACAACTGAGTTGGAATCCAGACAGACAATATTTCCTCAAATTGTCTTTTATTAAGTCAATCAACCTGTTGCAAACATTAGAGCTGCCAGATATTTTCAACTATCATGGTGACCCCTATGATGTCGGCACAGAAACCACTCTTTTAGGAGAGAGAGAGTTTGATTTGGGCATGGACTGCTAACTGGATTGTCCCTGTCAACAGTTGCAACAGCCAGTTCTATATACCGGCATCATCTGTCAGAGAGCAAAACCAATTAATAGTTTTCTTAAACAAGCAAAACACATGTGTCTCACCGCTTCACACACAACAGTCTGGTTCATCGGCCAAGAGTATCAAGGAATCAAGTGATCTAGATTACAACTTGGTGTTTTTGTACAGGGTTAGGTAAGGGTGGGAAGTTTGGACCAAAGAATGTAGGCAGAGTATTAGACACTCTAAGCTGTTGTTGCTAATGGGCAGATTTATAATGCACAATACAATACAATACTACATATTCTATTTATATAATATACATAGCTTTATGTATGTATGCCATATAATGATATGTGTCTGTCAGTAAGAAGGTCACCCAGTCCCAGGACACACATTCATCATTAGTACTTCCTCAATAACGATGAAGGGTCTGTCACCCCATTATACCAAAATTGAATATTAAGAAGTGTTTGATTGACTCCAATGCTGCAGTATCGGATCTCTTTAATCTCGCTGTGGTAGACTCTATTCAACAGAGAATTAGAGTAGAGTTGCTGCTGAAGGAGGAGACGCTTTAGATGTGGTACCTGTGGTCAGCCATAGTACATTGTACTGCAAGAATGCTCACACACTACAATAACAATTATTTTGGTATGAGCCGAACACACTCTTCCAATAAACTGATTGATTTTCAGATGATTTCTTACCTCCAGGGCCTAACAAGGCCATGATATAGTGTGGTGGTGGAGACAATCTGATTAGGCAGTACTCATGAGCGTCCTGACTGCATTGGGCGTGTAAACACACACATCCTGTGTTTGTCACACTAACCTCAGATTGACACGGCTACCAAAGAAGGATTCTGAGACTAGTTCAACACCGGACACCGAGTGCATGCTACACACGTCACAAACTTCTCATTTGAGTCCACAGTCACTATCAAATTATGGAATCCACCACAGTTCCCATAGGATTCATGCAGTGTGAAAACTCCATTTCAGACTAGCGTTGCCATGATCACTTCAGAGTAATCCACACCATCCTTTACCTTAAACATCCGTGGAAGTTCCACTCTCATAGCATAATGCACATACGTGCACACACATTGTAACACAAAGAAAGTTAGGGTATGATGATATCACTTGCTGGTCACCAAGGATACCCGTCCCTGTAGATTTTCTGTTGACAAACAGTAAATTAGTTAGACTTCTGAAAAACTCACGTATCTTTTAAAGGTGTTCATTCCACTAGAGAATTGTGTTGAGTTATAGCTCTGGAATGATGTGACAGCTCTTTGGATGCTTGAATTGTAGAGTGGGAGGATAGGAAGAAAGAGAAAAGATTCACTGTGTTCTGTGGCAAGTCTTATTCAACTCTCCTAACAATATGTTTCTCAAACATCAGCAATCAAAATGGCTGTCTATCATCAGGGTTCTGTGTTCTGTCTGATTCTGCATGGAAGTTGTGGAGTTAACTATAGCACTAAGTGCATGCTCCCCTTGAAGTTGACATTGCTAGAGAAATAGTATAATGCAAAAACCAACGTTTAAAAGATATTCTGAAGTTCCAAAGTAAAGGCTGAGATACTAACAATAAGGAAGCATATACGTATTTGAGAAGAACCGGTGTTAAGGAAGGGAAGATACCCCAGATCTTTTAGATAGAACCCTGACAATCCTGACAATTGTGTATTTCCTAAACTCTAGCAGAGTTATCTTTCATACAGTGATCACTTGATCGCCCACTCAGATGAAGTAGTACTCAGAGTGATGTTTGGATTTTTAAAATTGTGTTAAGAATCCATGCAGCATGTGAACCGAATCCCAGTGCCAGCCACTTAATTAGACCATCCCATTCAGCCTTCCATTATTTCTAGCCGCCGTATAAAGCTTCTGAGCTGGGGTGGGGAGGGAGTGAAGCATTATGTAATACATGGCTGTACACCTTTGTGTTCATATCAGGTGTTAAGCAGCACTCGTGTCCAGATGCCACTAGCTATTCAGAGAGCACCCAGAAGAAGCTGCGCAGCTGCAGCATTGCCCACAACACCTATAAAGTTTTCTCACCCGGCTTCTACATCCTTAAGTTCTTATTACTATATATACACGTTATACTATGTAACTCTCATACAAAGTTTAAGTTTTAAAAAATATTATCTGGTCGTGAAAGAAGGTGACCATAGTCAATTGGATAATGTATAAAAATGGAGGGTCGGCAAAGAATAGAATGTGAATAAAACGGTAGACACACAGAGTTAAACTCGACAGAAAAAACATCTATTATTCAGCACTGTTTTACTTGGCTGAGTGACAGAGAAAAACGTGAGACACAAAATGTTTAAAGACACAACTACAGAAAGAGAAGGTGGCTCAGTGAATTTGCTAGCAATAGACACACTGATAGTGTCAGTGAGCATGAAAGAATTTGTCTGCTGGATGAAAATTCAAATTGATCGATTGTGATAGGAGTGTCTGTGAAATCTGTGGTGAAGAATTGGTGAGAGGTTGGTGGTGTGCTGGATAGGGAAACAGTTGGCTGCGGAGATGAAGACACATCTAGTGTAGTGACAGTAGCAGAAGGTCTGGGAGGAGTTGAACATCCCTCAGCTGCAGTAGATTCTGAACATGGAAATAGAAAAAATTATACCAAGCATTTTATAAGACACATTATAGAGAACATAATGTCTTAAACAAAAAAGCAAAAGTCAGTATTATTATGATCAGGAAACACACCTGTTGTTTGAGCTTTAGCAGATTGTGATGGTTCTAGGACTGATATAGTACTGTTTGGACTGCACACTCTTCCTCCCAGTCGAGCACAGCAGTAGACTCTACTGTCGTGAGCCTCGGCAGTTCCATTGATATACATTGTGAGTGTTCGGCAGAGATTGGTGGTGGCAGTGTGTGAGCATGGACCGTCTGTCTGTGTCATTCGTGAGACCCAGGAAGGATGATCATTGAATCCCAGAAGTCTGCAATCGTTGACATACATCGATGTCTGGGGTGGACTGCCCTGGTAGAACTCCACCACACACTGGACTATTGCTTTGTCTCCCTGACCCACATGGACCCTACTGGGTGTGAAATTCACTGTAGGGTTTGAAAAGGAAAGAGAGTGGTCAAGCTCCATAGCAAGGTAGAATAATCTTTCGTTAGAGGCCTCAGGTGCATATATTTATTGTAGAAACACAACCTTTATGTACATATTGCTCCAGGTATGATATAGTTCTGTCAGACTCATAACCAAAATCGTTTATTATTGCTATATAGCTAGCTAGGCTATGTACGTAGTTGCGAACCTCCGTCGTGGCTTAGAAACTCGGGGGCAGGACAAGAGCTAGAGAGGACAGTTCCAAATGGCCAAATCCAGAACACAGTGACAACCAGTAGAACGCAACATCGCTCCATATCTAATCGATCAATCCTGAACTTTACCTTAGTCAGAAAACAGCGTTGAAACGAAAGACCCCGGCCAACGCTTTTATACGTTGCGCCGATCAACGTTCGTAGTATCTAGCGCATGCGCATTGACATCGACAATGCTACTTACACACCGCGCGCGGGCCATACACTATCAAACATCAAGAGTATTCGTCAATATTATCGCTATGAGCTACTGTCCATTTGTCGCTATCTCTGGATGACCTAGTCAGTTCAACAAATCCACAATAGTCTACAAATACATCATCTGATCTGCCGCCTTTAACAATAGCTTGCTGGACTCCATATCCGTGTGTGACAATGATCAAGTTCTTTGGCCAGAATGAATTAGCTAGACTGGTATAAGCTTTGCTATACCTGTAATACAAACCAGAGGACCTTCTGAAGAGGATCTAAACTTTAAATATTTCGCATATATACAAGACTAAGAGTTTTGAGCTATGAAATCGACATTGTGTCGATTATAGATAAGTGTTTCGTTCTGGGAGAGTTACAAGTGTAAGTTAAATAATATATAGTTGGGGACACAGAAACTCTGTCTGTTAGGTGTCCGCTGCAGAGGGGCACTGATGAGTAGGGCTATATACACTGCAGTTATCCTTAATAAACCTTTTCAGTCCATTTCTCGTACTCTCTGGATATCTTGGCAGTTCAGAAGTGTCACCGACAGAGATATTGATTCCCAGCTGAGCCACGTCGGGCGGTGGCAACAGTGGCTGTTCGTTAATACCGCAATGAGAATTGAGAACATCAACTATGGCATTGCAGGTGTGAAGACCAGGGAGACCAAGAACAGTGCTCATTTCCTGAGCTGTTTGCAGACACCGCAGGAATGGTGAACTCACTATACATTGTACTTCCTGCGTGCGGTAAATAATTATTGTACACGCGTGTTTACGTTTACTTGTTTGTTTGTTTGTCAACAAACTCTGGTCTACGTCACTCTAATTCACCGCGCGTCTCCGTTCCTAATATGCAACGTAAACGACACTAGAATCCCGTGAAAACGTCAATAATAAAATAATCAAGCTATGTATTTTACAGTCCTCCACAATTAGCTAGCTAGCTAGATATATTATGATGATGTTACCTTTCCTAGAAACTTCTTGCCTGTGTCTCTCGCTTGCTCTGCTCCCTTCTCGGTGAGAGGAGGATCGTATGGTCCTAGCTAGATATATTATGATGATGTTACCTTTCCTAGAAACTTCTTGCCTGTGTCTCTCGCTTGCTCTGCTCCCTTCTCGGTGAGAGGAGGATCGTATGGTCGCTTGGCCGTGTATGTCCACCTGTAGTCGACGTTATCCAGTCGTTCTCCGTGGCGAACAATGAATAGTTTCTGTACCGGAGACGACTCCATCAGCAGCGGAGTCTACAAGGGTTAAGATCTTCTATCTACATGCGCATGCTCAGATTAGGAAGGTGTGGCTCAAAGTAAGAGAATGATTCTACACTGGTGGAGAGTTCACATCGCAAAGAAAGATTACTATCTACTAACAAGATTCCTCTTTCCTCTCTCTTTCACTGTAATAGCAGTAGATATTGGAGAGCAGGTCAGTTATGCAAGTATTTTGCTATTCTAGTTGGCAATTATTGAGATGACTGTATATTCCAATACTCTAGTTCCTAAACAGGAGTCTTGCTAGGTCTGCAAATGTGGTAGACGTGCTGGCAGCGTTTGGACTAAGTTATATCATTGTTAAAGTGTTCAGTGGTGTCCTGGGAGAGGTTAGGAATGCTGGGCTAGTACTAGTCCACGACAGATACTGTGAGTCAGTCAAACTATATCCACTTGTAAGTTAGTATTGTGTAGCATACAGGAAGGTGTTGGTTTTTATGCTGACCACTGGACTACTGGTGACCATATTTCTCATAATCACAGGTCAGTATATAACAACTATTATGGTAAAGGACTTTGAGGAGGGAACACTAATATATGGACAGCCCTCCTGTCCTCTCTTCAAAGGCTGTCCACCTTCTGAATTACATAGCTATTAGTAAAGTTCTAAACTGGTTAATAAATATACTATTGCTGATTGTATACTTTTATTTATTCAGACTCTTTAGAGTAGTAGCTATTACGTATTGTGTCATTGTGTAGCTACAACACCACTTGGAGTATGGCTATTCAGGGACTTGCACGGGGTGAGTGAGAAAGTGTCGGATCTCACACAAACTGCTCTTCTCATAATGTCTGCCTATCCTTTCTTTGAAGCTCTAGTAAGCAGACTCCTATCTTTGTGTATTCCAGTAGAATGCTGGCTACTCTATATAGGCTTGGTATCACGGAGGCTTGCTATTACAAGTTCATGCAAGTGGGCTGGTAGGAAGTGCTGCATTAGCTGATATACTTGCACAGGTAGAATCAATAAAAATTTTGTTTGCAATAATGTGTATAATGGACACCCTCAAGGACCTCTCTTTTTAAAACCTTGATTCATTTCTATTCTCTCTATAGTGCCTATGCAAGGATTTCATTATATTATCTTTCTCACTGCAGATATTTGTTGTAGCAGTGTTACTCTACACACCACTGCTCTGCCACAGACCTATAGCAATACCCGTACTAGCAGCCTATAGTGGAGTCATAACAAGATGTACTATGCTTCTAACTGGATTCTACCGCATATTCTATCCAAAACTGAACAGAGACCAAACAGTAGAATCCAATAATATGCTTTGCTTATTTTCATTTGTCCATTTTTCAGGCACCACTGAGTGTGTTGAAGATTGTGTTATTTGTGGCTCCGCTAATGTTTAGTCTCTTCATCCAAAGAGTCAGTCGTCCACTCATTAACCTTGTAATTGCCAGGAACTCCCCCTCAAAAGATGAAGCTGCCCAGGTATTTGTCATATTCAAAAGATTGGAATTAAATATAATGTGTGTTTAATTGTTTTAGGCTGTAGCTGTACTGACTGCCTCCTACCCTCTTGGTCACCTTCCCTATGGCTGGTTGAACACCCTGAAACCAGTTTCTCCTGCCTTTCAACAAGTTAGTTCTCAGGCCATTGCTGAGACCTTGAACCAAACATGGATCCTCTGTCTTTATTGTAGAAAAGGGCTGGAGTTGAGAGACCACTGATTTCTGGCAGAAAGATAGGAATTTTTAGTGCTGTCTGTGTTGGAGTCTCTGCTGTGGTAGGCATTTCTACATTGTAACATCCTTTATAACAACATAAAGGAGATAGCCTAAAGGGAGTACATAGTTCTAAAGTTGTATGATATACGCTTTCTGATGTTTTATAAATAACCTCAATGTTATGTTACTCCCATTTATAGTTATGTGCTACCTTTGGAAACCTGACTATACATACAACTCAATTATGTATCTCACTATATACTATTAATAAGTCATAAGACCAAATGTAGGAATTCGCTTGCAGGTGTCATTTGTGGTTGGTTGGATTCCAGGTGTGTCTGTGGCAATTTTAGTGAATCTGGTAGCCATCCCACAGCAACTAGCCCTCCTCTGTGTCACACCACTTAAAATATTTGCCTTCTTTTGCTTCACCGGTAAGAAGATCCAGACAAAATTCACTCCAGTTATTATAATAGTTATTCTTATTCTGACAGTTGGAATCAGAGCGTCTGTAACGGGATGGTTGATTCTACATCATCAGACTAAATTATTGGCTCCTAGTGGGTTCATCAGACTTGTGGCTATCATAGCTTCTCTATTTATTCTACCACTACTTGGGTAATGGGGATATTAATATTAGCAACATCAGTATGTTGACTTACTACTTATTTTTAAGCTGCAACTATAGCATATTATTGTTTGGTGGTGTGTTTTACATGATGTTACAGAGTAACTGGTGCTGATAATGGAATAGGATCACTGTTTTTAGGATTCTTTACAGAGATGGTGTCCGTTGTTCTAGCAGCAACATCATTCATTATCTACAAGGTCTGACCATGCAATATATATCTACTCTTTATACTAAACACTTTTCACTGTGCTCAACTCTTATATCCTGCTTGCACGTTGTCCCATTCATAGTATCACTTTATGTTCTTAACTATATAATCCTTTATAGAGAGACCAACCATGAATCAGCTACCACTATAATATATGTATAAGGGTTGTAGCTATAGTAAAATAAATTCTAACTAAGTTCTGCTCCTAATTTTTAGAGATGTAAGATGGGAAGAATCAGAAGATTTGAGAGACCTGACAACGAGGACTCTTCACAAGATTTTGAGATGTCAGTCAGAAATATTGATGATGAAGATATCACTACATTAGAGAATGAGAATCAAGACATAGCTAGCAATAGAACTAGTGTAGAAGAGGACGGAACTACAACAGTTTTATGAGAAAAAGGCGCGACAATGTGCGCATGCGCAACTTGGTTACGAGAAACTACGCAAGCGCAGAGCCTAGCCCCGCCCTCTTCTCCCTAAAAAGCCATGGATGCAGTGTTTTTCGAAAGGGTGAGTCGAAAAATCAACCTTTCCCTGTACTGTGTGGTTCATCCTGTGTATATACATGTACAGCAAGAAGGCCAACTTTGTGCTCAACACTGTCTCAACAATCTACTTCAAGGTCCATCTCTAAAGAGCACACATTATCACTTTGATAATGATTACAACAAGTCCATGGCACTATGTCAGAATGTAACTTGTGCTATACTATAATATGACAGGATAAAGTGGCATAGAAATGTCACCCTATAGACTGTCATGAGATGTTACTCTAATGTTAGATAATACATAGTCTCACTTTTCGAGTGAGCTGTTGTCAGTGATTGTGTTTACCTCTGGGACCACAGGTCCTATGTTTACTGCTGTAGATCTGGCTAGCCATGCCAGGTTACTGGATGAAGAGGAGAGGGCCACAATGGCCGAGGGTGGAGTCTCTAGTCCAGAATTCCTCAGATTCATGCAGGTTTACATCAGTAGAGTTGCAGTCATTACTTATGTTTGAATGCTCTTTGTTCTCATGCCTGACTTGTTGGGGTCCTGTCTCCTGTGCCTATTGGGCCCACGAAGCCCAGGTGCACCTTTATGCAATGGTGACTGTGGTTACCACTTCGATGTTCCATGCCTCATAGAGGCTAATCATTGAACAAAGTGAGAGCAACTATCCTTTTATCCTCTCTCTTCTTTTAACTCCCCTCTCTCTTTCCCCTCTTCCTTCTTTTCTCATACCCCTCTCCACCTTCTCTCCATCCACTTCTCTCTCCTTCTTTCCATCCCTCCTCCATCTCTTCATCCTTCCTCCTCTCCCTCAATAGCAACCCTCACATAATAT
>JAODVQ020507374.1:23394-40145 GCA_025400075.2 Phenganax stokvisi
TCCTCCATCTCTTCATCCTTCCTCCTCTCCCTCAATAGCAACCCTCACATAATATGGATGACAGTGGTTACTTCTCAGTTCAGGTGCACAATTAAAACCTTTAATGAAAATAATATTACATAAAACCAAACATCTCTGAATAAAGGACACGGTAGACTAGAATCTCTGTATAAAGGACACACTTCAAGATCCTACAGTGACTGTCACTAGAATCAATCAAATTCAATTTAATCTCCAAAGCAAGGACATTATCAATTAATGTTAAAGTGCCATATCCCTCCGGACTCTGTACTTCATTTGGAAGTGTTCAGGAGGCTCTAGTGTATAATGTGTTCACATGTTGATACTACCTACTGCAGGTGATAGCTAAAGCTCTGTCAGTTTGGAATCTGAAAATGGAGTCTCTGACTTCCCCACACATGAAAACTGCTCTGGAAAATCCAATGTACATAAATATTAATTTCTCAGTGTAGATTGTTTTTTTTTTAAAGCTGGCTTTAAATGAAGTTTCATATAGGTCAGAGAGGGCGTTTATTTGTAACCACGACTCTCATTGGCTAACAGTTAGGAAACTAGGACAACAGGTATTGTACAATACAACCAGAAATATCAAATATCGGTGGTCTTAACATTAATTATTATACTTTGGTGTTTGGGAGAGGGTGGAGTACAAATTGAAAATATTTGCAAATAATGGTTGGTCACATAACTTCTGACTATTGTTAAAAGTGTATTAAATCACTTACAATGGAACAGCTGTTAAGGTGAACACTAGATGACCAGCTTGATATTACAGTGGAACCTGACATAGATAACAGTAGGACCTGAATTTCTTATAGTGTGATCCATGTATAGGTTGAAAGTATAGCATTGAGTGATTGTGACCTTGAAGTGTATCCTTTAGATATTGTTTCCTTATATATAAGTGTTCTTTTTAAAGTGATGTAACTGTATGCTACTTTTCTATATGAGCTAATACTCTTGATATCTAATAGTGGTTTAATCTGAACTCGCTGTTAAAGAAACCAGAGTTGATATCGGATACATATCTCAGTCTCTTTCTCCACCAGCTCCAGATGGAAGGTATAATATTATGCCATAATAGACAGTGTCCTCTTTTTGGAGGCTCATGTGTCCTGCTTGATATTATTCCGTGTTATTGTCTGCATCTATTGACAGGATACTCTATATTTGTGGTGGTAGGAGTCTTGCCTGAGTGCGAGGCTGATCAAGTTCTTTCACTCATCCGGGTCCAGCCCTTTTCCTTGGCCTCCTCCTCCTCCTCCTCTTCCTCCTCCACCACCACCACCACCACCTCTCATGTAAGAGAGACTAGGACTCATAAACAATCTCCTAGCACTCAGTCTACAAGGAACAAACTCATAAATCCGCAAAAAGCATTAAAAGAGTCATTTTCATCTGTTGTGAGAGGGAGGAGGAGAAATGAGGAGGAGGAGGAGGAGGAGGTGAGGAGAGAGGAGGAGGAAGAGCTGCAATTAGCCATGGCTTTATCTTTGGAGCAGCCTCACGGACAGCACCAGAAACTACATGGCCTGGAAGAGGAGCAAGAAACTAATTGGAACAAAAAAGAGGAGGAGGAGGACAAGGAGGAGGAGGCTGCATTAGCAGCTGCCATCTATGCCAGTCTAGGTCAGTATTGGTCCTCCATACTCACAAGGAGAAGGGAGGACACAAGGGGAATCATGCTTAATGCACACTTAAATTACTTGAGATACATTATAACAAAATGAATGAATGAGAATCATGGTGTCATGGTTCTCTCTCATATGCTCGGCAATGACCAGCTTTTCGTGATTTTAGCCACCACTTAACCTGATTATACATACCACGCACCACTGGGGGTTGGAGTGTGTGTCCACAGAATACACTTTATAATCAATCTCATATACATGGAAGACAGTGATTCAAACCTATGAGCAAGGGGCAGTTTATGATCAATGGCTGTGTCCCTTTTTAGAGTTTGTCTGTATCTTGGAGGTCAAATACCATATTATATTAGCAGAGAATAGATGCAGTGTCCCTTGTGGAGAGAGGCTGTTCCTTCTATCTCAGAAGCGGCCTTTATTGGAGATTCTACTGTAGTTTATGTAGATAACAAACTTCTAAAATATGTAGAACTTAGCTACTGTTTCTAGCAGATATTGGGTGTTACTGATATGAATTTTTCAAAAATTCAAACACCCACAAATTTCTATGAGGGAAAAGTATACTAAGTTGTATTCAGTAGAATCTTAGTAATTCATGAAAATGTGGCAGTGGCTTTGAAGAGTATTTTATGTAATATAATGTCTTTCAAGTGTGCAGCCAATTACCTAATCCACTTATACAATCATCTTCAAAGTCTCCACAGGAAACTGAAATATGATTAAGGCAGAGTTCCTTCTTGGCTGGCATCAAAGATATGTCCTTCTCCAGGCTAATGTGTCTTCTGTATCTGTAGTCTGTATAGATGAAAGACAGAGGTAGTGTAGTTAGTCATGGTCGCCCTGTCTAATGCCTCTGGTGATCTGTCAAGTATGCAGCTACTGTATGGTTGCCCTTGACAACCCACTACTAAAATATTCCAGCAATCTTTTTAAAGGGTGCTGTCTGGTATAGTAACTTACCTCTGGGGATTCTTGAACAATGAGGCAATTCTCCTGCTCTGTCTGTTGTGTTGGATGTGTGGCCTATGGCTGAGTGCTATGTTATTTCTAGTGGAACCTCTCATCTCAGAACCAGAGTTAATATTAAGTTCGTTATAGCAGTGTGTTCATTCAGGAGTTGTTATGTTGGTGGTGAGTTGGGATGGAGAAATTTGTCTGTTAATATCAGGGTGTCTGAATTAGAGAGGAGTGTCCATTAGGTGGGTTATACTGAGTATCCGATCTCTCCTTAAAGCTCACTAGCCATGATAAAGAATGGCGGTAAAATTCATCCAAGCCTATGTATATGACCAATGCAGGACCCTGGGCATCCAGCCTTTATTATTGGGTAAAAAAGTGTAGCAGTATCAAAGTGCTAAATTTAGCTTTTGGTTAAGATAGAACAAGCTGATGAACAATGGTTAATTTTGTTCTCTTTGTACTAAATTTAGCTATATTAAGCCTTCAATAAAGAGTCAACATGCTTTTCCCTAAGCTTCATCAACGTACGTAGCTATAATCCTACTCCACTGAATATACTAGAACTAAATTACAGTATTATACATATGTAAAGTAGGTTGAGGGTTGAATATTGGCATATAAGGATCTGAGGAATGTCACCTAAAACCAGTAGTAAAATGTCGGATATTGCAGGCAGGCCCCCTGTGGCAACTACTGATGAGAACTGGAATCCTTGTGTAAACATCTGTAATTATACTTCACCTTATACAGAGTGGCACAATAATTTCTATCATTATTATAAAATTTTATCTCATTCTGTCTCAAACCAATCACTATTTAGTGGTTGGTATACTAGTGTCAGGCTGTAATCTAACACAGTGACTGTTAAAAGGTGCCGTCCTTTGTCAGACTGGTATCTTTAACACGTGTTATACCAACAGTACCTGGCGGGATAGGCTTGATCACTCATGGTTTTTGAGTCTCCATTACTTCATCCTTTGATGTCCGATACCGTCGTTTCTTTGAAGAACTATACACTGTTTTTCAGTACTGCAGCGATGTATGAAACACACTACTGTATGGCATACTTTTCACTTTGACATTTGCAGAGTGTTTGATATTATAGTACAAAGATGTACCTTGTAGTGTTGAAGAACACGTGAAATATATGTAGGGTGGAGCAATTGCTTCTAAACCTGTTGGGATAGTCAAGTGTGGTGTACATGTTATAATGATTGTATGGCAATAAAACTTTTGAGATGTTTAGCAGTTTCCGCTAAATTGACACATGGCTACATTCACACCTCTGCTGCCCTGACAACTAAACCTGATGCCAGACTTGTTTCAACACACACACTTCAAAAGCTGCTTCCTGTAGCCTCCTTATCTTCAAACAGCCTGTCTTCCTGTTGGATCTGTCTGCCAGCAATAGAGTACCACTAGACACCTCTATGAATGAGGCTCTAGGCTCCAAAGATGTCTACCTCACCCACCCACTCAAACACAGACACACAAGCACATCACCTACATATACACTAGGTCAATCACCCTAATGCACATAGTAGAGTATGGAGGGAAGTTAGGGAGGACACTATGCCATGCTTGAGAACACACTTACTCTATTGGGCTAAAGAAGGCAGTCACAATTTTTGAAGATCAAAGCATGCCATATGTACCAAGTGGAACCATACTATACTGAGGGGAAGTTGGTGGCCCCAGGCACCTCGTAAGAATACTATATTATACTATATTGGTTACTATCTCAGTTGTTTCACAATCCCTTGGTTGAGTAGGAGCTGGAAATGTGTAGTAATGGAAACTTGGTAAGGATGAATAAAAGCTTGGGGTCAATTCTAATTAAGGGGGAACTTCAAGTGATTAGTTAGGAGAACATAGCATTTTTGTGTCACTTAACCTGGAAATGATGTTAGCCCACTTCCTGTACTACACAGGACCCCCATCAAGCTTCAAAGCTTAGTGACTGTGGTTTGCCTAGGTGCTTCTGTAGGATACCAAGACCTGTTGATTTCATATACTGTTTGTATTCCAGGAACATGAGCTACTAGGCAGCAGTCCCATCTGTGTCATTGACATACTTCCCTTTGCAGTAGGTATTGCGGCCTCTTCATCCCAACCATCTTCTTTATTATATACCCACATAGAGGTTTTGGTGGACACCTTTCTCATGATCTGTGGTATTATACCAGTTATCAACTTGAGTCTTTATGCATTTGTGGGTCCAACCTCCAGGTTATTGGAATGGATCTCTAGAAAGCATGAATCATTAATACATTTTAAATCAGTTAGATATCCAGTGAGAGTTTAACACTATGTCTGTCATGATTGTGTCACTAAAGTTAACTGGGATCATAGAGTCAAGTCTCGTTCATGCTACCAAAGTTCAAAGGAATTTTCTGGTTACTAACTCTCTCTCTCTCTCTCAATGGTTAACCTTTCCACCCATTCATCTAGTGACTGTGTAATGTGCTTAATGTATTGGCTTTGTAGAGGGAAGTGCTACACCAATATCTCACTCATGGTACGTCTCTGTCTGTTATCGCAGGGACTCTATGTTTTTAGTAGGCATGGAAAGGTGACTGTTATAGACTCCTGGTTCTCAGCTTTGTGACGTGTTCTGAGGATACATACCAAATGGCAACATCTGTGAGATGACTCCCCTGGTGAAAATATTTATGTTCTAACCCAGCACCAACACTTTATACTCACTACATCCACTCTTGATATCGGCAACTTGATTTAAGAAGTGGTTAAATACATACATGGCTTTGGTTGTAAATAAATTGTGGAACAGCAAATTACTGTGTAGAAAGCTTGTTTCAATATTGTGGATCCTTTTAGAGGGATTGTTCAAGCTCAGTCCAGCTCAGGATTGTCAATATTGGTCCAATCAGGCTCCCCATCTCATAAGTCTCACATCCCGACATTTCAGAGGGTCTTTACCAGTTTAACTCTAATGGCAATAAATTACATTGAATTTTGTAGAGGAGGACCAACATAGTGGGACGAGTAGTTCGACCGGTGCCTCAATAACTCAGGGAGCAAGAGGAGACTTGGGATCAGATGAAGCGAAGGAGAGTAGAGATGGCAATGAAGCAAGGAAAGATGGCAGGAAAACTGGAGCAAGATCGAGATCAACAGATGTTCCATCCTCACAAGAAGAACTAAGGAGAAAAAGACTGAAATACTTAGAACAGAATTAAAAACACTCCCTCTTCAACAAATTTCCAAAATCTGATTAATCTCAAACCAATACCTTAAACTATTATTAATTGTGAAATTAAAAATCTTCATTTTACCAGTCACAAAGTAATCAATACTATCATTAATTATTAACTAACAATTAGTGGTAATATATATCAGTAAAGAAGAACCAAAACAAAGCATTCAATAAAAGTTAAGAGTTTTTGTAACAATTTTTGGTGTAAAGGTGATGATGGTGAGTTTGTTATCCCAAATGATTTTTGTTGTGGTATGATGCTCTTGGACTAATTTTTTGGAAAGTTAACATTGTAAACATTATACATACTAAATTTAGAATTGTTACTAAAACAATCAAGAACAATAGGATACAGTGAAAGAATGCATTTTTTGCTCTTATTCTAAATTTAGCCTTAATAATAACATGTTGCTGCACTTCTTGATGCTTTTGATTTGTTTGTGGGACTTAACAAGCACGAGACTGCAGTGGTCTGAAACATGACACAGATAGTTATACTGTAAGATGATTATATTTTAAAGGCTTATTAGCAGATATCAATAGTGCATTGGATAGTCTCCACTTTTTGGCTCGAGTGTATTCGGCGGCGGACTGGTTGCACACGCGCCTATTATGACGTAAACAACGTATTAGCAAATTCCTAAGCATGATTGAGCGCCGCATAAATACACAAAGCGTGGCTGGGACGGTGTGTGTGTAACTTTGTAGTCTGCATGCAGTGATAGAACTTAGTTCGCTGAACGCCATTCGCGCTGTTTGTGATCGAGGAGGCAGAAGGAGGCAAGCCTGCAACGGCTCTTTGCCCTGGGGACTCAAGACGGAGCGCTACGCCAGCGATTTCGCAGCCGTTCAGAAAGGTAAGAGAATTAGCTAGAACCTGACATCACAAGCTCTACACACTCTCAAAGCATGCGACACAGCCGGGCGCCGCTAGGATTATAGCTATGTGTTCACCTTTAGCAAATAAAACTGCTCAAGTCCAGCTAATGAAAGGGACCACCTCAAAGAAATGCAATGGGACGGATTATTAAAAACATGTGAATGCTTTGTTCGTTCTGCAGGTGCAGTTGATGCTGATACTAATACTATTAAATAATCGAAACCACATCGTGCGACTAAAGAAGAAATGGGAGGAAAGCAAAGCCGAGAAAGAACAGGCCAGGGTGAGTTGATTCGTCCAGCGCAGCTCCGTGGGGGGGCTTATGCGGCGAGTGCGAATGAATGCAACGCATGCGACGACCGAGTCCTGCACGGTGATTTAGTTTAAGCCGTTGGAGAGCCGAGATAGTGCACTGGGAAACGGTTAGCACGGCCGAACAGCTAGTCTACTGTCTTTGATGTGGCTCCTTTATTACAAAATGTGTATATACTTTACCGCGGGCCAGCTGAGGTTTCCGTATTCATTATTATGCCTCTCATACCCCACCTTGTAGTGCTACACTCTCATGAGAGTAGAGCTAGCATTGCTCGAATTCCGCCCTTACAATGTGTCCTGTAAAGTCCTTGCTAATGAAACAGTGCAATTTAGAACTCATTTCTTAAAAATGAGCTCGATTAATGATACTTGGTTGCACTTTTTGTATTTAATGCATTGCTAGGTGTGGTAGTGCCCTAGTGGAAAAGGAATTCTTTATTATTAGGTGCCCCAGGTGGCATACATATTAATCGTGCATGAGTTGTGAGCCAAACAGTGCTGTCGGACATAATTTGCTGTTTGCACCAGCAGTAGACTTAACTAGAGGCTGGGGTGAGAGCAAGGGTGTGAGTATCCAAATGAAGCACTGGACAACCTCCCGAAGCAGTGTGAAATACATGACACCCTGTAGTTCTCAATGCTTCTGAAACATGAAACTCCTTGCAACCGTGACATCCAGGCCGCCAACCTGTCAAGCACCATTAACATTTAATAATAGGCAAAGGGCAGAGACAAATTTGTATCTCTCTATACACTTGTTTCTGTTCTTTTAGCCACTCTTTAGGGTCTAAGGGTGAGCTACTCTTAACTGTTTTTCACGAGCCTATGTGAACTGTTGATGTCTGGCCCAGTGTACATATCAGGAAGTATTAAGTGTTACAGATGGCACACAAAAGTGTGTGAATCCAGCTATGTTTTGATACCCGACTTTGAGGGATCGCCACACTGCCGTCTGTGTAGCGGGAGGAGAAAGCAATAATAAATCTGCTGTTTGGGCTAGATTCAGCATAGTTGTTGTGTAGCAGCTCCTGATATCATTTCGTATTATATTAAGGGTGAAAGGGGAGATGGAAAGCAAGGGATGTAGAAAAGGGATAATTTGTATGTGAGTGTATAGTATAGAGAGCTTACATTGTGCAGCCACTTGGATTCTACCACCTCTGCCCATTCCAAACCTTCACTCTCTCTGCAACAATATCTAATGAGTTTCTTATCAGTAAGGCTGTGGTAGGGCTGCTATTTGTACTGCTGAACCTTTCTCTTCAGGTCTGGTGCCTTTTTGTTCTCTTGTCTCTGTTGATTTATAATAACTATACAGATTATTATTATTATTTTGATTGTGCATTCTTCAAGGTACACACACTGTGTTATTGCGGCTCGTTCATCAACAGAGTTGGCAGTGACCCTAATACCTTGATTTCCCAAACAAATTCTTCCATTTCAAAGCAATTCCATACAGCTCTATAATGCTGGCACCGATTACAGAGAATTATGCAGTCGACAGCAAAAATAAAGCACACTGGCAATTAGATACAATGATAGCAGGTTTCTGCACTTTTCGTAGGGGATGAAAAATGCTAATAATGGTATATACTTAGGATTGGCACTCCTATAATGTTGTTAAAAGTTTTGGTCACTCAAAATGATTGATTTAACATCCCATAATGTTGTAGAAACCTATTCTACACCTTGTTTCACACCTTGTTACTTTAGTTGTGGAACATTGAGTGGTAGAGAGAGTTTTCTCTCTCGCTTTCTCTCATGTTCTTCTTATTCCTCATCCCATCTGTCCTCCTCATGTTCTTGCCCCCCTCTTTTCTCTCTATCCTCCCTCTTGGCTGGGAACTGAAACAAAGCATTCTTAGTGTGGGGTGTTTCCTGCCTCGTAGCACTAGGCGTACTATCCCAGGCCTCTGTTTGATGTGCGGCGTGCAGCTTCAACTCTGTGATCATGTTTACCACTAGTGCAGTACCCTCACAAGGCCATCCCCTACCCAGTAGCACCAGGAATGTATAGCCCCTATCTAATCAAACAATTATAGAACACGCCATAATTTGTAGATAGTATGAGATCCCATGCAGGTGTGTAGTTAATAAACCCTTTGTTTTAACACACTACTCTCACATAATTATTATACTCACTTCTCTTTTCTCCTCCACCACTATCAAAGGTGTCCATAGGAGTTAATACGGTTATAGTGTTACCTGTCTTAATGTGTGACCTCATTCAGACGACTCCTTATTTGATTTTTAATCCCCTTACTAATCCAGAGTTAATAGTTTTGAGGTGACATTAGCAACTAGTTCCCAATTAGTTCCCAGTAATATTAAACTGAATCTTAGAGGAAGTGTAAATGGTATGGTTGTATATTATGTACTTTCATACGTACTTCCCTCTCCCTCTTCCAGTACACTCCCTTTATGAAAGTACTGAGGGGCACACCCTGGTATTAATGTAATGTATAGGTCATCTATTGTTAGTTGATATGACTATGGTAGGAACCTGCACTGAAGTATTGTGGTCACATAGCTATCTCACACTTTAAAGGGCTCATGGTGGCTTTGCTCCTTGCTCCGAGTCCCAGAGGTATGTCAGGGTAACCCGCTACCCTTTCTACCTGTTGGGTGTGTTGTCTAGCTCAGCCATTGAGGCATGTATGTATATGTTACAGTACATTATAATATTATACCTGGCTAACTATGTAGTTATACATGTAGTGTAGTGGAAGTTGGTTCAATACAGAGCCGGGCCTTTGAAGCAAAGCTCTTATGCGATTTGTGAGCACCCGGCCTGTGTGTGTGTGTGAAGGTGTCTAGCTATTTGGTGTTAAAAATGAATTTATTTTTCACCCTGCAGATCAAGCTCTCTTTGGTATGCGTTCTACCAGCCTGGAATCTATCAGTACATCGGCAAGCCAGCGGACCCTACAGTCCAATGGTACCACTCTACCTCACTCTCCTTCACTGGACGGTATGGGACACAATCATATCAACAATGGCAGGAAATTCACGACGAAAGATACAAAGGGAAACACTTACATGCTCTTGGACACTGCGTCTGTGACCACCACCGAGATTGATGCTCCCTCGGAGAAAATTGATGTTAAACGAGGAGGGGGAAACCTGAAAGCTGGTGAAGAGAAGAGATGCACAGCTGGAGAAGGAGAAGGAACTGATCCTAACAGTGTTTTAAACAACAGCGATCTTAACACTAGAGATGTAGGTGGAGTTTCAACCAAAACTGCAACTGAACTTGCCAGCAGGAGAGGCTCAAAGCACGAAAATGTAAGTTGTTTTGTTCTTGCAGCACACCCTAATGCAATTATGGTCAAATAGGTATTCATTAAGGTTGTAATCTTTACCACTGGGCTTTGGAATTTCCAATTGTCTGTTTCCACCCCCTCTCTGCATTCATGAGGCAGTGTGTCCAAGTGGCTGGGAGGGCCACTTCCTGCATAATATCAGCCACTCTAATCTCATTAGTGGTACTTGGATCACTTAAGTGCAGAGCCTGGGAGCTCAATGAATTCTGAGCAGTTTGTATAAGAGCAGTACTCTTATCATTGGCTGTTATTATTTCCTGTCAATGAACTAAAATTACTAGGTCTTGACATTTATAAACATATTCCCATTTTGTTTTTGGCTTTGAAGACCTGGCAAGTGGCTAGGAGCTCTCTTGATCCTAGAATCTCATACAAAATTAACCTGTATTTTAAGTATTGCTTTAAGTGGCTTTAGATAAAAGACTGTGAGGTGTCTGGTAGAACAGATTGGCCCAACCTATTGATCTCAAACTGACATTTTCACAAACTGACTGTCAAAGCCTCGTGTTTGTGTTTGCCCCTTTCCTGTGACTTGCCATTTGTGGCTCTTTTGAGTCGACGGTGATAGAAATGAGTGGTTTTGACTGCCATCTCAAACACTGTGTGCCAACATGACCAAACAACATGAACCACTTGGAAAGCTTTGAACTCATTTTTCTTCTCAACATCAAACCCCCTCCACTACACGTGTACAGTAACACACGTTGCTACCCAGGTAGCTCTTTGTGAATTGAGTGCACAAGTGTGTGTATCTGTCTGGCGCAGCCCAGCCCCACTCTATCTCTCCTCGCGCTGACTCAACCATCAAAGATATGGGGACAAAGAGAGTGAAAGTAGTTGAACAATTCCTATCTGGACGTGCTCTCCTTTCAAGTGTACACCTACACCCAGTGCAAATAAACACAGTGGCACTCACCACTACTCACGCACACACTCCGAGTGAAAGATTCAGCGGGGAAAGTGTTTCCTCCGAAGTGTCAAATAGCCCAGCCATTCATTTTGCCGCGTCTGCCCACCAGTTTTGGATGTGCGTCAGGTCATTAGAGCCTCACCTTCCTAGTGATCAAAGTCGGTGCTTGGCGTGTTCTCATACCGCCATCCAACAATTCACTGTACCTGCATCACTAGCCAAATCAGTACTACCACACACACACACAAGCTCTCCACTGCAATATTATATGCAATGTAGAATAAAGAGCTAGTTTGAGTCATGATCTGCCTAAGAGATGGAAAATGTTGTACATATCCTAGTTTAAATGCCTTGGCACATATGATGCAAGAGTTTTCAGCCATGCTACTATCATTCTAGTCAATATTTACAATCTGTTTAGACTTGCCTTTGAACTTCCCCCATAATTCAGTAGCCTTGGTGCCTACTTTGTCCAGTCAATGCTCTACACTACCTTACCTAGCCTGGGCCAAGGCACCACCTTTATAATGTATTACCATTACCACCACCTCCTCCGCACACTGGCACACTTAATGTCCTTGAGTCGAGTTGAGAGATACAGACCAAAATGTATCCCCGTTTTGGCCGAGTCTCTCTAACTCTGTAAGTCTTTCCTAGAGCTCTCTGAGGTCACGGTGTCTCTCTTTTTACCCTCCTCTCTTTGATCACTGATTGCTTTGGCTCTGGTGTCAATGACACACTTGGAGAGAGACTAACTGGCGTCCTTGCCCATGCCTGCTACTCTGTATATCCGGAACCTTCAAACGTAGGCTTGGCTGTAGTAGAGAGGAGACAATTTCCTGCCACTGTACCCGTGAAAGGACACCTTATAGTTACCCTAAAGACACACGTCACGGTTCAACTATTTCAGATAATTTCATTAAACTGTCTTTTATCTCTCTATTCTTTCTAAATTTGCAAAAGAGCAAGTTGGTACAGAGAGTGCTGCCCACTAGGTCTCAGTCCACCAGAGTTGCTGTAAAACCAGCCACTGCTGTGGTGGCTCCCGAGCAGAGAGAGATGGAGAGAGAGGTTCAGCAGCTCCTCAAAACAATGCTCAAACAGCAGCAACAGGTATATAATATATGTATTATCACAATAAAAACCCAAGCTCTAGAGATGCACACACAAGTATTAGTACTATTGCAATATAAGGGTCATGTAATAAAATATTGACAGCTTTCAGAAATTGGATAGTTAAGTGTAATCATAGGCACAGACTGGAATGACTGTGGCTAGGGCTCTGGGGATCAAAGCCACCATAAAGTGTTATATTAACTGTGACCACTAGTGAAAATCCAAGGGCCTTTGTGTTCTATGCCTGCTTTGTTTGAAGCTCAATCCAGGCAAGAGTGTTGTGGGCTGTGACTCTACTCTGATCTTTGGGTGGCAGGGGATTCACAAGGCTAGGGTTGTGAGTAAAGAGCCTAGTTCAAAGCCAGGAGAGAGTATTAACATACCCATACCCAATGCCCTTTCACAGGCTTTAAAAGAATTTGTAAATAGCATGGTGTTGTAGCTGGTTTAGGTGTGCAAGTATTGGGCAAGTTCTGTTATTAGTAATGTATGAGAAGAGCTGGTGTGTGTAACTCTATCTGTATAATTACACTGCTCTCTGTGGAATGATGATAGCTCTGGACTTCAGGAGTCTCTTCTTACCCCTCATGAAACCTATACCTGCAAACTATATTGTCTTTGTTACACTTTCCCATTACTAAGTCTATGCAGTTCCACTGTATACTGCACACCAGTGTGTGTTTTCGGCACTTTGCTAGCATTGAATATCTTGCTAGCTTTGAATATCATCTTCTCCTCCTATCCCAAAGGTACCTGAGCCAGGTGGCCACACTCAAGCCACTCATTCTAAGAGTGCAACTACTGCCGTTGCCAGAGATGACACACAATCACCTTCTGCCACTGCTCAGCTGCCCAAATCACTCCTCCAATGCTCACAACAGGTCAGTAATAATTATAGACCCATATTCATGTACTGTTAGAATCTCAAGCCATCAGGTACTTGTATAAATATCTTCCAATTTCTCCTCTTATTTCATCCCATTAGTACAATACTGTTGGAGATATATAAAACTTTATGTGTATGTGTGTGTATATTAGCTGTATGTTAGGAGGTTCACTATTGCACTAGAGTAGAGCTACATGGTTACCTGGTTTTGAGCGTAAAGGGAAGGTCCTAGAAACCAAGCTACTCCAGGAAGCTACGTAACTATAGTTCTGTCAGGAATACCTGCCAGCAGCACTATTAACTGCATTGCTGAGCTTCTTACACTTAGGGAGATATGCATCCAGTACATTGTAGAGGTATCTCAAGCCAGACTGTGTGACTAGCTACACACCACATAAGAGAACCTGCAACTGGTCTAAGGTGTAAATACATAGTAAGGCCATAGATAGGAACTTCCTGTAGAGCCTCACTAGGGGAGAGGTGACAGTTTGTGGGGGTGCTCTTACATCAAAGGAGGTTACTGAATCTAGGCAGACCAGGCTGATATCCTGTTTCATGGAAAACCTCTAGGGTGAGAGGAGGCCTACCTATGAAGATAGGGGACAAGTGAGGATGGAAAGCTCTTCTTTGAACATTGTATGATAACAGGAAGGAAAGCTGGGTGGTTATGTATATACCTAGGAAGGTGGTGAGGTTAGATACCTCCCAGCTTAGCTGTTAGTGGTGCCACATCAAATGCTGGCTACTTCCATTGCAGTGAACCTCTATCCCTAGCAGTGTGCTAACATTGGCTATCAATAAATTTACCATCCCTGGAGTTTGTATAACATTGTAGTTAGTGACACTAACTTGGATTGGCCACATTTGTATAATTATATATAGGAATGCGTAGGAATTAATTATTGCTATTCTGAATTTACACTGCATGCCAACATGCCAACAGAGTCAGTACGTTATAGAGTTAGCACACTCAGAGAGTTAGTACATTCTGTAATCTTTCCTCCCTCCCTTCTCCTCTCCCCTGCACACACAGGAACTCAACCACTTGGCCTCCTACATCTGTCATACCATAAAAGACACGCTGCAGAGCTCTCTCGTGGAACAAGCTCTCACTGCACAGCAGCAGAAGTCGGCTGGGGAGAAGACATCCGAGGATCTTTCTTCATTGCCATCAGTAGGCCGACACATGCAGAGTGAAGAAGACGTGAGGAAAGTCAGATCAACATCAACCACCACCAACAAGAGAAACAGGAGTGGAGTGGGGTACGGGGAGAGAAACGGAACAAGGGAATCAGTAGCAGCAGAAGGAAGAATTCACAGACGGAGATATAAAGCGACACGGCAGGAGAGACCAGTGTCCACTCCGGGAGTCTACTGCGAGGATGACACTTGCGTAAATCTCAGTGATCCTCCAGTCGCCAGTTCCATATCTCCAAACAGTCCGTCTCACGAAGTACAGTCACAGAGCCACAGTAATGAAGAGAACTACTACCACAGGTGTGGTGAAGGTGGAAGTGGTGGAAGTAGTGGTACCAGTAACGAGGTGTCTCCCAGTACTAAAACGGTGACGTGTCGGGCGTGCAGAGAACACTCACGAAGAATCCGTTCTAAAAGCTCGGAGGAGCCTCTTCACAGAGGCGAACAGAGGAGAAAGAGAGGTGGAAGAAACAAGGATGTTCCTGTTGATGTTTCCCTGGACGATAACTGTCCGGGAGTCAATCTGATTCGTAGAAGATACACTCATCACAGACATGTGGTGTGTGAAAACTGTCTTCAGAGTCTGGGGAAAGACAGCAGAACGTGTAGGAGACCGAGACAAAAACAACAACAGCAAACTACATTATCGTCAGATGTCTCAGCCACTGGTGGTGGTGGCAGTGGTGACCTTCTGCTCAGTTCCCACGACAACAGACACGACGCGGTGGCAGATGCAGCTGGATTCGGAGAGGGCTCAGGTTTCATAACTCTCTACCAGTTAAGAACCGTGGCTCATATCCTCCGAGAGAGTGTTGCCTGCGTGGACGACGACACGATTCCTGAAACAGCAAAGAGGCTGTCGATTCCTCAGAAATCTAACTCATTTCGTCAGGACAGACGCAACCACCATCAGTATAGAGTCAAAGGAAAACAAAAGAGCGTTGTTTTCGATGATTGCCTCTCGACCATAGCTCGTACCACTGAATTTGAAGGAGAAGCAGTGGGCCCTGTGTCACCACATCCACACCTCAAAGAACTGGCATACCCGGCAAAATCTCGCTCGGGGAGAGACAGTCCCGCTACAGACATGGCCGTCATTGACCTAAGTGTAAACAGTCCCTGCATGTTACAACCTCTCGAGCCCGATACCAAGGAAACTGCCACCACGAACTTAGCAATCACCGAGACGGCCGGCTCACTGAACAAGATAACCCACTTGCACCACCATTACCACCATATTATCCATCACGGAGAGCCCTAGCATTATAACCACCTCATCTATCTCTCTTTTTCTGCTCTGTCACTGTTCTCGCGTGTTCCCCCCCTTGTGTCCAACCTAAATAAATTCAGAGATGTTTATTGTTTTGTACAGAGTATTGCAGTCATATGATATAGTTTCACCCTATCACGTCCTCACTGCACCATCATCCATTATAACTAAAGAAGAATGAAAATAATTATCAATCAAGTTTAAAAACTTTCGTCAAAACACTTGTAATCACTGTGCTTCTTGGTGTTAGATATGCGTTGTTAGATACTGTATGTGTGTTAGTATGCAGCAGTTGTTGGGCAGTTGGTAAGCATTTGTTATTATGTAGTGTGAAATAGTATGTATACTGTGTTGTATACATAAGTAACTAGTAAAATGTGCAAAATAACACACTTTGATAGTTTTAGTATAAGAGAGTTCAGGCCCGTATATAGCAGTTGTATGATATTATAGCAGAGCATCTAGTGTATGTAAGTGGTTTGTTTCTCTGTGCAAGGTGTGTTGGTCTTAAGCATGCCAGTGACCATTAGGGCCTGTCAGTGGGAGTACATACAACTAATGTCCCAGTTCCTTGCCGTAATCATCAAAGATACCCAGTGTCTTTACTAACTACCCACTTCTAAGCAACGTGCACATCGCATCAGACACATGCCAAGGGCATAAATCACTCTAAGACACTCTGCAAACTGGAACCCTTTCCCAGATCTAGAGCACGTAATTACGTATCCTTCTGGCACATTATAATCTCTCTTTGTGGGCATTAGCTTGACACCATACAGTGGTCACTCCCGTCCATATATGACCAAACACCTATACTATAGTAGCGTATTACTTGTGTACAAAAAATGGCAGGGTTCTAAGGTGGGTAACGGACAGAGAAGTTGTCTGATGACTAGTAGATCAAACACATCTGACGCCTCACTGTTTACTCACCCTCGTTATGAGCGGGGAAAACTTGAACCATTTTGACTACTCTGAATAAGAAGCCACTCTTGCCCTTTACAGTGTAT
>JAODVQ020507375.1:9771-26243 GCA_025400075.2 Phenganax stokvisi
TTGTTTTCGAACTGCGCTTGATAAACGCAGGTTTTCTCTGATTTATGAGCAATATCATCACGATTATGGTTCATAGTTCCCTCACATTTCGCGCTGAAAAATGAAGAAATCCATAGTTTGAGAAAATTTGCAATGTTCAACTTATTCAAAGTGTGACGTCACGCACCTGCAACACTGGCACACTGTTGAACAAGTAAAATAGGAATCTGGGAAAGTACTAAGTACTACATTCTCAATTTCACCACTAAACTTTTCATTCAAGTGCTACAACAATCAACAGATCAAAAAAATAGTTTAGTTCGAGCAATTTCACCCTATGTAACTACATAACGTCATTTCTCATTCCAAGTACTCTATTTATTATAATCTTACATTCAGGACTTCATAAATGACTTCAATAGTTCTCCGAGAACGGACCGAAGTGTCATTGGTCAATTCAATCACAGTTTCAAACAAAGTTTGAAAATTTGTGTGACCCTCAATTGTTCTTGTTCCAACGTATTTTATGCAACTAAACGCTTCCGGATTGTGACCAACATCTGCAAATCTTTCCTTCAGTATTTCATCAGCTGACTTTGATTCTGCTATTCATGTTAAAGTAAGCAGTTAGAAATGGAAAAAATTAGTGATATTGTGTGATTCTAATTAATTGTAATTCTATGAAACAACACAAGTGTTTTTTTTAAACTTATTACCAATAGCTTGACTCCCAAGAATATCAGTATGGTGAGTTTCATGGAATATTACAACCGCTGGTCCAAGGGAACACAAGGGAACATTCAACTGGCATCGCTCCACAGCAGCCTTCAACTCTGGAGTAAAATGTTTTAGATATGCTCTAGAAGCATCGCCAAGAAAACTAAACATGTCTAAATGCAGCCTCTCTGCTTTGGTGCGATAAATTATGACATCAGATAGAGCAAGGATTTTCATGAGTAATCGTTTGCGTTGGTTCGCATTGTTTGATGTACTTAATAGACCTTCCGTATCAAGTATTAGTAGATGGTTGTTTTTGTCATATGCTGCCCAAATGCCGACAGTACAAGAATTTTGCAAGGCGGATGTTAAGAACACTTCTTCACCCTCAAAGAAAGTGTGGTTCAGGGTATGTGACTTGCCATCCCCTGTGTTGCCAAATATAGATACTACTTTCATAGTTTCATCTCCAGAACAACAAAACATCCTTGCAATATCATCTTTTTCAACCTGCACAAATATTGTATCACACACATAATTCAACACAGTAGCAATGCATTCCAAACACCAGTTCACTCTACTCTACTATGTAACTCTGTCTAACATCAAGTGATTTTACTAGTCAAGATGAGACGCTTAATAATTGTATTTCCTATAATGATATTCCCTTAAATTTTGAAGATATTTAAAACATGTTGACTACAGCCAGTTCTAATTAGTATGGCAAATGAGAGTCTAATAAGATTTACTGCTACATGTCATCTTGGTCAACCTGTATTTTTTCATGGTGAATGTCAACTAATAAAATTCCCCGTTTACTCTCAGCCACACAAGTTTTCTCTTTCACTTCTTCCTCAAGAAACTCGGTCGAATTCAACAGACCCATCATATTTTGTTGCAGTTCTTTCGAAATTTCTTTGTTGCGCCTCATTTTGATCATTATTTTGTGTTGTTGGTGTTCGCGACCGGTATTCCCCTTTCTCATCAAAATTACGTCATCATCCATGTAATGAATCAAAAACTGACGAATAGAAATTCAGGGAATCATGTCCACCATGTTGGAAATTTGAGATTTCCAAAAATTTTGCTATAAAATTGTTAGATTTTTGTTTTAAGCAATTTTCCAAACAGAAAGAACTGTCCAAGTAGATTTAGTTTTAGTTTGCTGCGTAGTATACGTTTAAAAATGGTTGTTTTCCAAAAATTACGTTTTATTCTTATGTTTTTGACTGAAATTTTCTGAATACCATGTTTTCACTGATTCCTCCCATGATTCTGTGCGAACTTCGCTGCCGTGCTTCGCAGTAAAGAAGTTTATATTCTGCAGAAAATGTCGACGAAAAAGAAGGATTTGGAGTCGAAAAAGAAGCGTAAAAGAGTCGTTGTTGAGTCTGGAAGCGATGGTGACGATAGCGACGAAGATTTAGAAGAGGTAAAATATCTTGAAGGCTGGGAATTTGATATGCTTTTATTTTGTGCTTTCCTGTTTTGCTATTAAAATTTTCCTTGTCAGGTCTACTCCATCTATAACTATGAAATCGTACGTATTTGAGGTTCAAAGAAGCGGGCTCTCCTCTTCTAGTCGTTGTCTAGTGTAGGAAATGTGTTTACTCTGCAATGAATATGTTTTTTCAGGAGTTACTTTCGCTGGCAAAGCGAGCTAGGACACAACAAGAAGAGTCATCTCCTCAGGACAGCAATCAAAATGGCCAATCAGACAGTGACAGCGAATCATCTGAAGGCAGTGATGATGAGGTTTGTGGCTTTCTTAAGTAAAGGGATCTATTTACACATGCGAGTCCTAATGCTTCGACACAGACAACGCTCGAGATAGGTACCCATCGTACTTGAGTTGACAGATCAAATGGGTCTGAGAAGTTGAACGTGCCTGAGAATTCCAACACATCTGAAGTTTGTTGTGCCCAAAACCTAACTCAGCCGAATCTGAGAGCCTCGATGCACCCAATTTCACACTGCCTGTTGTAATATATAGTGTAGTCTAGTTAGCATACAATAATATATGTGAAGAAGAATTTTTTGGTGTCTTTTAGTGGACAATTGAGGAAAAACCGAGCAAGGTAAAGAAGAATGGAACCAAGAAAGCTCCAAAGAAACCTGCATCAGAATCTGGGGAAACTGGTGATTCCAGTTCTGAGTCTTCAGATGGTATGCTAGTGTTAATTTTCCACCATAAAACACTTGATGTACACTCGTACCTCATGCTCTCTGCATAGTCTCTGAGAACAAATTAACATGCAAAAGCCTTATGGTCACCAGTGATTTTCAAATTATCTGGCGTGAGGCGAAGTAAATCAGTAATTTGGCTGCTCTTCGGCAAAGTTCATCTTAGTGAACTGACAAAAGAGACCTTGTCCAATACTTTGGTTAGCCGATTAACCTTTGACGAGTAAGATTTGTTGTTGTTGTTGGCATTAGACATGTTTTAATCAATAAATTAGGGCACAGTGACAGATATTGCATCTTAATTACTTACATAACCTAGCAATGACAAAATGGAGTGTATTGCCATTTGATTGGTTGATAAGACACATTGTCCAAGAGTTTTGTTTACACCTCTGCAGCTTCAGATCCCTGGCTAGTATTATAGCCGATAACAAAGCCAAATGAAATATTGAATTGGCCAGTGAATCTTTATAAAAGTTAGCAGCTGTAATTAAACAATTTTTTTAAGATTCAGATTCCAGTTCATCATCAGTGTCACAAGAAAATGAAAAATTCGATGATGGTTTGGATGAGTTTTGCATCGGAGATGAAGAAGATCGCGATAGGTTGGAAAAAATGACGGAGAAAGAAAGAGAACAAGAAATATTTAATCGTCTTGAGAGACGAGAAGCGATGAAAACACGTCAGGAAATCAAACAAAAACTGAAATTGGCGAAAGAGAAAGAAAAGAAGAAAAAAGAACGAAAGGAGAAGCCTGTGAATGAGAAGGATGGGGTGGGTGGGATTGCATACAGCAGAAGTGGACGAAAGAAGGCAATGGAAGAGAAGAAAGTGAAGGCATTTAATGAATTGAAACAACGAAGAATTGAGAAAAAAGAGAAAGCTTTGTTGGAAAAGAAGGAACTTTTAAAAATGAATGACGTGTATAGTTCTGATGATGATGCTGAAGATGAGCAAGAGGAACAAGTTGAGCAGGCTGGTTCATCAGAAGAAGAATCTGATGATGAGTAAGTATGCATGCAAAATAACTCTCCACTTGTAGGACATACATATTGTAGAACAAATTGTTGATCTAATTTTACACATTTCACCTACTTTGAACCAGAGCTATGGAGGAAATGGAAGAGAGAGTGAACAAAGTGGAAGATGTTGAGAAAATCAGATTGTCTCGCCATAAAATGGAAAAGTAAGTCAATTAATTAAGCTATATATTTCATATTGATGTAATTGTACTGAAAAAAATTGTAATTGCATTCAAGATAGGTGAACGAAGTTTTCAGAAAGTTAAGATATTCAAATATTGAATTCTTCTTCCAGGTGGGTTCATATGCCATTCTTTGAAGAGTTGGTCAAAGGTTGCTTTGTCAGAATTGGTATTGGTCAAAACGAAGGCCGATCAATCTATCGAGTGAGGCTCAAATTTCTGTTCTTTGCAGATTATGTAGTCACCAATTTTTCAATAACCTATTGTATCTTATTTTGGAATGTGTCTATATTGTAGGTTGCTCAAGTTCTTGGTGTCGTTGAAACAGCCAAAGTATACAATTTGGGTACCACAAGAACAAACAAAGGGCTACGGCTCAAGTAAGAAAAGCCTGCGTGCTTGTTTTATCACTTTCTGCTAACATATCTGTTGTTGTATTCCACAAATGACTAATTATGAATTGTTTATGTTTTGCCCAGACATGGAAAACAAGAGAGAGTGTTTCGATTGGAGTTTGTTTCTAACCAAGCCTTTACTGATACAGAATTTTCACGTTGGCTGTCAGAAGTATGGAATAGCAGTAAAATAGCTCAATATATAAATATTGTCAACACATCATGCATCTAAAGCCTATTTTCCAACAGGCAGAATTTTCTGAGCAGAAAATATATCTAGCAACGTGATTGGTTCACTTTGCGGCAAAATATATTGATGGCCAATCAGCTTGGTAGATTTTTTTTCTGCTCGGAAAACTATGCCTAGTACAAAATGGGCTTTACAGAGTCTGTTTATGATTATCTTCATATGCTGTAGTATCGGATTGTTTATCTTACATGAATACTAGATGCAGTCAAATGATATTCCTGTGCCAATGATCGAAGAGATTGATAGTAAACTTCAAGAACTTCAAAACAGCAAAAACTATAGTTATCAAGATAATGATGTAGACAAGGTTAGAAATAAATTTTGTCAAATAGAACTGCTATGCAATCCTGTGGTTTTTTTACACATGTGTATTTTTGTTTCATTACAGATTGTTGCAGAAAAGAAGAAGTTTAGGAAGACACCATTTAACTATGCTATGAAAAAAAATCAACTTCTTAGATCAAAGGTAGGTTTTTGGAAAAAAGGAATAAGCCAGTGGCCTTTATAAGTATCCTACTTGAATGGCTTATCAATTTTGACAGTAACAAACTTTGAGAATTTGGAACTCAAAAATATGGGCATTATTTTGCAGGAGATTGCAGAGCAACAAGGCAACTTGGATGAATCGCAAACACTTCAGAATGAGCTTGAGGAACTCGAAGAAAGAGCCCAAGAGTTAGACAAGCAAAGAAGTAGAGGGCTTAGTGCTATCAGGTAAATGATGCCGTGAAGTGATTAAGCGAAAGATTAGTTTAAATGTTCTGAGTTATGCAATCAATTTCGTCTCTCTTTTAGTTACATCAACGAAAGAAATCGCAAGAAGAACATTGTTGAAGCTGAGAAAGCAATTGTGGTGAGTTGTGTGTAAAGTGCTGTGTCCATAGATTCAGCTGAAAAGTGTTTTTGTCTTGGATAATTTTCAGGAAGAAGCAAAGACTGAAGAAAAAAAAGATGATCCATTTACAAGACGAAAAACACTTCCTCAACTTGTTGCCAAGGTACATCTGGAACATGGTAAAAACTTCTCTTGATATTTTAACTTATAGTTTATTATATCAATTTCCTTTCTCTCAGATCAACAAAGGTTTGCCAGGATTCACTCCTGAACAAATACGTCGCCTTCAAGAGGAAGCAGCTGCAGATAACGTTCAAGTCACTATACCTGGGGTTTGTGCGAAATATTTACAGTTAAACAACATAGCAACATAATATTATACCAATTTTATCCAACCATCAATTAGAATGCGGTCATTTGTAAATTAGAAGAATGTACATTCAATATCATATTGTTCTGTACTGCTTTTTAGGCTAGTAATACACCAATGGCTGGAGATCAGGTATGATAAAGCGTATCGTATTAGGCTATAGTAATACATTTTTCATTTAATTTAATCTCCTCCTGTGATCTTTAGACCCCATACTCCGGAGACACACCACGCGATCATAATCGTAGACCCTCCTTAAATACGGAAAACGAAGATCTGTTCAATGCACATGATTTTGACATCAAAATAGAACTTGACTTTCCTTTACCAGGTAAGCACAACATTTTTAAAGGAAAAAAAAACATTTTGATGTGTTTTATTAATTAAGATGATATCAGGTGACAGCTGATTTGTGTCTGTCGTCTTTTTTGTCTTGTAGATAACCGGCCTGCATCGGCCACTCCTAAGGCAACGAGCCACGATAAACGTAATGCCCCTCGCAGATCTTTAAATCTTGAGGACTATAAGAAACGAAGAGGGCTCATTTAACACTGAAGGATATTTTAAAACGTCAAGGCTCATTTCATGCATGGAAAACCTTTACTTAGTTAGCGATAATACTATAATTGGACATTTAAGAATCAATGAGATTTGAGAGGTCTTGTATTCTGTTGAAGATCTTGATTTTCTCGTATTCTCAAAGTGTGGGACATGAAGTGTAGTTTGGATTGTAAATAGCACTATTGTCTTCATCGTTCTCAGATGCTTTTATTTGTAAATAATTTTCTTGATAAGTGCACGACAATATGACTACTTTGTAAATATCTAAGGTCAGTTCCAGGACTTTTCATGTGCCGAGCCAAATACTATACATCGCTAGTGATTCACATTGGATTCGACTCATGAAAAGTTTGATATCTGAAACAGGTCTGAAGCCATGCACTTATTAGCAATAACACTTGCCAAAGAAAAGTTGCTTATCTATGGTTAGTTCATTGCTAGATGTGATTAAAAGTACTGATTTAATCAGCACAAACACTGGTTCATGTCTTAAATGCGTAAAAGTAATGATGTCATCAATTATTTCCACTTGAGCGCATGCAAAATTGTGGTGTCATGTTTTTCATTTTAGCCTCAGTGAGTAGTCAGGGTGTATGGCCAATCGTCGCCCAAACAGTTGTCCTGATACTTGGAAGCATGCAATGAGTGAAATTTCTGATAATAGACCAAGTACTTCTCTTGGTGTCCAAAGTAATGATGGAATGGCAGACTCTGCCGAAGACGCTGGGTAAGACGTGCCATTCTGTGCGGAATTTATTGTAGTGCCCAAAGATTGCATAGCATATATAGTGCGTTTTCATACACTTTGCTGAATAATTGATAAAGATTATAATTTATTTTCCGTATTTATCTAGTGAATATAACGAGTTGAATAGAGCAAAAGTGAATCCGTGGATAAGACCGGTTTCCGTCGCTCAGGTAAATTTCAACGCTATAGAAGATGTCGACAATTAATATATTAAATCTGAGTATTAAAAGATTTTCTAATAAAAATGTCAGAACATGCAACTTTTCCCCCAGGACAATGAAACATTGCTTTCTGACGTTTCAAACCGTGGAAACCCAGTGTCTCTACGTGATCGTGTCTCTTCCGTAATGTCTTCGGAAACGCTTGGAACAAACAATTTTTCAAGCAGCGGTGGCCGGATGACAAATGAATCAATTAATGACGACGTCACAACGTTAGCTCTCGAAGATGCATGTGCTGGTTCTGGTGCGGAGACGGAGAAGACGGAAGAAGATTGGGTGTTGGTAAATAAGTAAGAATTGATCTGTAGTAATCGGTGGATAGTTCACTGTTTAAAACCATCTTTTCTGCATCAAACCAGCTCATCTGTTCGCCCTTCCTTATTGTTTCAAGATCAGCTTCAAACACCGTGATGCCTTGCGACTCTGAAGACGAAACTAACGTGCTAGTTTCCTGTCCTAAAGTGGAGAGTGAAGAGGTGGAAAGAACGAAACTTTTGTTGACCGACATGTATGATTCGACGTCCAAAGGCTTACCAGATGCGCCAAGTACATCGAATACCGGGGAGGATTCGACCATTGGCTCTAATTCTGAGGTAGTAGCGTACATTTTTTAGAAATATTTGAAAATTTGCGACTTTGCCATGCTGTAATACTCCACGTCCTTGGCTTCCAGGCTACCACAGAAGTGACACAGAAGAAGGCAAGGAAAAGAAAGGGTTTATTAATTGGAAATGTTGTCACGTTTGCAAACTCTGTTTCTAAGTGGAAGCATTGTGGTAATACTAGCCACCAAAGAAAGATTGGCTTTGCGACATTAGTAAGTACATCAACCCTTCATGATCTGGAGGAATCGTGGATTGAAGATTAAATTAAGTCTTCATTGGGAATGATTCTTGTATTTCAGGATTTTGAACATCGTCAGTTATTGGCAGCAGAAGCAGATAATATGAAAATAGAGGTCAGTTTGTATTATCCCAGTGAATATAATCGAGTTGATTGACTGCGAAAAAAATCAGGCAAATCTGAGGGGTTATGTGGTAAACATCTCCTGCATATTATGGGAAACAAATATTTGAGTTTATAATGTTTTCTTTCTCTCAAAGATTCCTGATGCAATGTTGAGGACAATTAAAGAAGAAGCTTACAAGATTGTTCTTAAAACAACTCAAGGTGGGCGTTCTCGTTTGACGGAAAGAGTGCTTTCGATTTGATTCAAAGCCTTTGAGAATTCTATCGTACAGCCTGTGTTTTTTGCAACATAATTACATACTAAATCTCTACGACTGAAACAAATTTTCAACTGATAGATTTATTTCATATGCAACGATCAACATTATAAATTGTTCAGCTTACATTTACTTTTCTTTTCCTTTTTTTAGCGTACAGATCCCAGGTTGGTAGCAAACATAAACTGACAACAGAAGCAGTTCATTATCTCAAAGATCTAAGAGAAGAGCTATTTAACATCAATAACACTTAACTCAATTGTAGATACAGCTGGAGTATAGCTAATGATTATCGTTCCAAAAACACTAGCTGTTTTGGGTGTTTTACAACTCTCGCGCTCCTCTGACAAGCCCACGCAGAAAACACGCGTATATTTTGTGGCTGAACGAAAAAGCCACGTGGTTCGGTGTCTTCATTGACCTTACATGAATTTTTTTGGACTAAAGTGTTCAACAAAATTAAAATATTTTGTTATTAAAGTTCTTGAAATTAGCTGCTTTAACAAAATGTGAAATACAAAACGCAGAAAGAAACGATGAGCAAGGCTAAAAATAAGCAGGAAATTACAGACTATCGAAGCGCGGACATTACAAGATTCATTGGAAAGGACGTCGAAGTTGATGTGAATATTGTACACAATGTTATTGATCTTTTGGAGAAGGATAACACGGTCGCTTTTATAGCACGGTACAGACGAGACCAGACTGGAAATCTTGATGCAGAGAAGATACGACTCATACAAGAGTCTTTGGAGAACGTAAAGTGAGTTTTATATTGTGTTTATTCTGAAAAAAAGTTTAACGTGAATGTATCTGTTTTTAAATGGCGGGAGATTTAAATTTTTCTGGGGTTTTGTTGTAAGTGAAAGTACATGTGACCTAAAGGCACAAAATGCGTGAGCCTATATGCATTTAAAGGTCGAATATGCTGGCAAAGAACGTTGCTAGGCTACTAAGAATGAACTATTTCTATAAGAATGAACTGTGTTTAGAATTATTAGTTATGTAGAAAGACATTATTTTAAAGGTCTCCAGGGCATTTATTAACTGTATAACTACTGGGGCATTTACCCCAGTACGCCCTTTGCTTGCCCCAGTAGTGAACCTTTATTTTGTGTTGTAATGGGCCCTTTGGAGACTTGGCCACTGTGAAGAATCTCAAGTGAAATTGGGCAGGTTCTTCTCGATATAAGTTATGGCATATTTGTCCTGAAGTTTGTTCAATATTGATTTATTAAAATATTACCCAACCAAAACAAAGGGAAGGTTCTGCAAATGAGCCAAATGACCTAGTCGAATGTAATCTGCTCAGTGGAATAGGCATATATATCCATGCAATTTTGCGATGTCATGCAGCTGCCGTGACATTGCACCAATTCTTGTACCCAAATCCCAGGATGGTCAGAATTCAAGATGATGAGTTCTTCAAATTTCATTATGCAAACTCTAACAACCTAAGTTAGGCTTGTTGATGATGCAGGGCAAAAGTTTGATAAAATATATTTAATAGAATTAGTAACTGAGTGTCTGCCTTAATTGCCCAAAGGCCTTGGTACCACTTTGCCCCAGTAGTCACAGTGCCTTAAAAATGCCTTGAAGGTCTCCCTGAGATATACAAACAGTTTCAGCAAACTTTTGTTGTGAAAGCTGTCGTTGCTTCACAGCACTTTGGAAATGAAGGAAAACTTTCGGCTTTAAGCTTTTCAATCAGTGTGTTTTAAAATCTGTTTTAAAAGATATTATGAGCCTAATTATATTAAACTGGATGAATGCATTTCTTGTTTAATAAGGTTTGAGTAGAACAAGGCTATAAGTATTTAGAAACAGAACTCATCAAAGAGTTAGTGAACTGATATGGAATGATGTTTGTGAAATTACCAAACTTTCAAATAGTGTTCATGATCCAATACTCCATATTATACTAGGATTGTTGAGAATCGCAAGAATGTTGTCATCAGAAGCATAGGTGCAGATAAGCTAACACAAGATACCCATCAACTTCTAAAATGTGCAAGAACTCTACAAGAGGTTGAGGAAATTGTAAGTTGTTTAAACAAGAAGATCAATAGAAATATTCAATATGTATTATCTTGTAAATTACTTTGATGTTTGTAAACCGATTAGATAGTAGGGTCTGATCTTTTTGGAAATTAAAGTCTTCAGTGTTCCTGAAGTGTATTGCATCTTAGTGGTTTAATATTTGAGATCCCTGCTTCAGTAACCTATTATGAGCTGCAATGCCCCTACTAATGGAATTTGTTGAGCTATTTTACTCCCTTTAACATAGTAACACCAGATTAAGACAAAGCACATCCTACATTGTGCCCTATTTTGGTATTTACTTTGCTTAAGGCTTGACAATTTTACTTCACATCTAGGGTAGGAATGTTGTTATCTTAGTTCATAAAGTTTTCAAGTAACACCAGGAAGAAAATGTGACTTTTTTGAATTTTTTTGGTTTCCAGAAAATATGTTAAGTTGTAGACTTAAAGTATTTCAAGTTAGCAGCGCTTCAGTTAAGAATAGAAAATTCCTTTATTGTACACTTTTACAATATGTAGTCTTAGATGCATGTTACAGGTGACAGAAAAAGACTAGTTAGCTCATGCCATCCATGTTGAAGTTATGGCTGACTAAGGTGGTACAGCCACCCACACAGTGGCTATAAATCTAAAGAATTTAGAATTGCAATTAATATCAAGTAACGATATTATTTTAGTGTGAATTAAACACTGGCACAAACACACACTGGTATTAAAAACTGGCCAATCCATGTCTCAAATCAGTGAGATGCTTGTCAACAAGACAAAAACATTTAATTAAACATAACTACACAAGAAACAATTTGTAGACTCATAATTTCTCTCCATTCTATTTGCTCTGCGGTCGAAGAAAGAAAAATATTTTTTCCACCCCTGGTTCCAGCATATTAAGCATTATCTTTTCTTGACTGCAGTATGCACCATTCAAACAAGGGCATAAAGGAACATTGGCCAATCGTGCTAAGGCTCTGGGCTTGGACAAGGCCATAGATGTTATAAAGAAGAATCCATTAATCGATAATCTTTCTGTATTTGTACAGCCTGGCAAGAAAGGTGAGATCCTTAATTCTGCCTTCAGTTTTCTACTTTACCCATTTAGATCTAATGCACTCTAGTTAGTACCTTGTACTTATTATAATCTAAAACTTTACTTTTAATTCACTCCCAGGATTATCAAGCAATGCTGAGATTGTGAAAGGTGTTCAGCACATTATAGCAGATACAATGTCCAAGGATATACAAGCTGTGGATTTGTTGAAAAATATGTAAGTTTGTGTACATTTGTTGTTACAGTTAGTTAACAGAGCTTTTGTATATCTTGTATGTGCTGTTTTGCTTTTTAACCCATACAAGTGTCTGTAATATATCTGCTTGTGCCTCTAATATGTTAGACGCGGTACAATAAGTGAGTAGGACTTATGCATCTTGAAGTGCTAAAAAGACCATGTCAAATAATTTGGTCTACTAAGCATTAAAATACTAGAGAATAATATAGCTTTATTTTTTGTTAGGTTCGAAAATAGTCATGTCACTATGCAAACTACTGTTCAGGAGAAATTCAAAAATGAGACAAAATACAAAGACTATCATTCCAAGTGCATGCCAGTGAAGCATTTCAAACCTCACCAGGTATTCAAGAATAAAAATTAACACAATATAACTAAGGGGTTTCATCTCTTTTCATAGTGACCAGAACTTGATTGCAAAAGAGAACTAATATGAACTGCTTTTTTTGCACAGGTTTTGGCAATCAATCGTGCTGAAGGAGAGAAAATTTTGCAAGTAAAACTAAATTGTTCATCAAACTTGGAACAGGAATTTCTGCATCAAGTGGAGAGACAAAACATTCTCAATAATGTTAAATCCTCTGGTGAGTTGCTCTGTAAACTGAATCTTTATAGTTAATCCACGAAGGGTCTTGCTCTGAATAATTGAATCGCCTGGCGTTGAACGGAGTAAAATGAATTTGCGGGAGATAGAACAAAATTGGTGGACTAAAGTAAGATAAAGAAGAAAGTGCTCTAATTTATTCACAATATTTTCCTGGGGTTTTTTTGCAAAGATTTCCAAAAGTTCCATTTAATGTGTCTTAAATCATTTCAAATTTCTCTTGGACAATAACATTCAGCGTATTTGCCCTTGCAGGTTTTGTGAAAGGAATAATGAGCATGTCACTTCTGGATTCATACCATAGACTGATGCTGCCTAAGCTAATGAGGCATAAAAGGTAAACAATGCAAGTTTAGATTAAACAAAAGTTTCTACACAAGATATGAAGAGGTCATTCACTCATGGTTTGATGTAATGGAAATTTCCACAAAAACATATTTGTGTCTGTTTAATAAATCAGGCACTAGTGTACTTTTAACATTGCATAAGAAAGATTTAATCTGTCGTATCTTTTAGAATGGAGCTGACTAAATCTGCTGAAAGGGAGTCTGTTCAAGTATTCCAAAGAAATCTTAAACGACTTTTGCTTACACCACCTGTGACAGGTCGAGCAGTACTGGGGATTGACCCTGGCTTCAAACATGGCTGCAAAATTGCTGTTGTTGACCAGAATGGTAAGAGTTTGGAAATACAAGGCCTATCCTAGTGCAGAAAATTGTGAAATGTTATTATATAGAGTAAGACAAAAAGAAAGTAGGGTGCACTGTTCAGGTTTTGCTAGATAGAAGTTTTATTTTTAATTCAGGTGCAATTCTTGATACAGCAGTTCTAGATTTGTTCAACAGCCGTGAGGCACGGATGAGCGAGGAGAGATTACAAGGCCTCTTGCTTACGCATGAGTAAGAATTCCACTATGATTTGGGCAAACGTAAATGTTTTAAAAACTAGCATAAATAGTTTGGCAATTATGAGTTAGAGTAAGGACTACAATGAAATTGATACTTAGATAGTTTGAACTAAACTGTCTTTGTTTGTTTTCTATTGCAGTTGTAGTACAATTGCTCTTGGCAATGGAAAGGCGTCTCGTGAAACAGAAAATTTTATAACAAGAATGAAGAAATCTGGAAAATTCAAGAAAGATGTCGTGTACAGGTACAGATTTGAATTTGATATTAGGAAATATTATACAGTTTCTTTTTGTCAATTTTGGTGGTCAATGACATTGTGAAAACGTTCTACTTCGTTATGAAAATAAATCACTTAATTTTTCTCAGCATAGTCAGTGAAGACGGTGCATCAATTTACAGCGTCTCACAAGAAGCGCAAAATGAAATGCCAAACTTGGACGTGAATCTTCGTAGTGCAGGTGTGCCATTTGTCTTTCTGTCGTCAGTTTTTCGCTCTTCTTTTGGATGTAACATTTGCATATATATGTTTGCTGAAAATGCCGAGAAAAATCGGTTTGTTATTTTTGTAGTGTCTATCGCTAGACGTCTTCAGAATCCAATGTTAGAACTGATCAAGATTGAACCCAAACACCTTGGAGTAGGAATGTACCAGGTGAATATAACAGTCCTTTATATTTAACATGAAAGTTGTCTTATATTTCCTCTTTTTTTTTAGCATGATATTCCTGATAACTTGCTAAAACAAGCCTTGAATGGTGTACTTGAAGATTGTGTTAGTCTTGTAGGAATAGACTTGAACGCGTCTGGAGTTCATGCTTTAAAGTATGCTCATGTAAACTCACAGCAAATACTGGAACAATGACAGTGATATGCTAGTGCAGTTATCATTGCGAGAGACTTACAAATACTTGATTGACTTTGTTCAAGGCGTATTGCAGGTCTGAACGAACGCAAAGCGAAGGCGATCGTTGCATGGCGTGAACGCAATGGGTCGTTTCGAAGTCGTGAACAGCTGAAGGAAGTACGAGGGATTGGTGAGAAGACTTTTGAGCAATGTGCAGGGTTTGTACGTATTCTTCAACCTGCTGCGGTCGTCTTGAGCACAGACGATGAGCCAAAAAGGGAGCCAGTGAAGACAGGGAAGAGAAAAGCTGAAGAAAGTGGACCTTCAAAAAAGAGAAGAAAACATTCACCTGCCCTGATCTGTTTTAATAAACTGGATTCTACATCTATTCATCCGGAGTCTTATGAGATTGCGACAAAGTAAGTGACATTAGGAAGATCGGGAAAAAACTGTTTTGGTTTATAATTGTGATGATATATCTTTTTCCTAGACTTGTTGGCCTGACTAAAGCAAGTTTATCAGACATTGGTCAACCAAGAATGAAAGAAGAGATTGATAGTCTTCTTAATACTAAAGGTGAGTCTGGAATTCCTCGAGAAATATTGCGATACATTAGTTTAAAAGTTTTACTTTTACAGTGTTTGCGAAACAAACTGAATAGTATTTCATGAAAAAAACTTTAATTAGGTTTTCCTACTGTGTACCGTGCACTCGAATGTAAACCAGAGACTCTGCGTTTCATCATCAATGGCTTGTGTCAGAGTATTGGACATGATATCCGAGCAGGTAGGCATCAGTGCTTTGCGAAATACTCTCGTAAATTTTTGTACCGGATTCAGCAATATTGTTTGATGTTACTCTAAACTATGATTTTCTTGTAACAGTTCTTTGGTAATGCTTTTCAAGATATGAATGCAAATCGAAGAATTGTATACAAATACAAATGTAGTTTTTAAACGAAATACTAGAATGTGCTCAATATTGTATAGATAGAGCAAATATGGAGACTGTATTAAGATGACCAAAAGTCGCCCACTACACAGTCTGTTTCATCGTATTTTAGATTTTTCCAAGCCTTTATTTCGTCATGGTGTGATTTCCATCAATGATTTATCAGTGAACTCACAGATTGCTGGCCGTGTTTCAAATGTCACAACTTTTGGAGCGTTTGTTGATCTTGGTGTAGGCTGTGATGGTCTCATACACACGTCCCAGATTCCCCCCAGAGACAGAGATTTGTTAGGGGCAGGGGATATTGTGCAGGTTCTTGTTCAAAATGTTGATCCAAGCAGAAAGAGAATTTCCTTAAAATTGTTGGACATAAAAAACCGGAATGTGAATCTGTTAAGATAAGTTTTTATATATACCGTATATGTTCGTTAAAATGTTCATAGGAAATCAAATTGGTCAAAACGTTGTTTGAAAAAGTTTTCAGATAAAGTGTTAGATATGTTTAAAAAGTTTAACACAATTGAAGAATAATGAGCTTGTTCGTCTCAAAACAAATCATGTTTGTATTCATTGTGATATTTGATAATTTAAAATTATATTTATATTTTCTGCATAAACTTGTCTTGATTTTTTACTAAAGAAAAGTACTACTTACGTGTATTTGTGATGTAATCTGTGGTTTACATTTTCTTTACTTCACTTTACTTTCCCCTTTACTTTATTTACCCTTTCCTTTACCCGTTACGTAACCTATGGTAAAAAGCAACGGGTAAAACCACGGGTAAACTGAAAACTTCACCCGTTTCTTTTTACTATACGTTACATAACGGGTAAAACGACGGTTAAAATGAAAACTTTACCCGTATCTTTACCCGTTGCTTTTTACTATAAGAAGCGCTGTAAGGACGGCATGTTTACAGCGTACTGCATGATAGTGCTTAACAACATCGTGACGACGCCTTGACAACACGCATTGCTTAACGTCAGAACTAAACGTTAAGACATTACGACAAAACCATTGGCGTTCCACGCTCAACTGCGAATCACAGTATATGGAGTTAAAAATGAATAAATTGCGCATGCTTTTTACTGGGCAAAAAGGGAGTGTAAGGAAAGGGTGTGGCTAATGCATAAACTACATTACACC
>JAODVQ020507480.1:0-26240 GCA_025400075.2 Phenganax stokvisi
ACTCGCTTGGCCGGGACAACATTTTGTCCCGGGTTCATGTGAACAGGGTCTAATTGTTACTCCGACATAACTGATATAGTGGGTGGTCCTCTTTCTTGCTTGCGAGATTAATGGTGCACATCTCGAGATGGGACAAGAAATAAAGAAGCCATCATCCCGTGCAAGGAAAGGAGTGTAAACATTTGTAATATTCCGGCCACCCAAGTTCGGTTCGCAAATGACCATGACCTCCACGGTGATCCCAAAATCCTATTTTTATTGTTTAGTCGACCTAAGTTATTTCGCGATTCTAAAATCCTTTTAAAAATCTTCACTCCTCATTCTTTATTCTAATGACTGATTTTTGATCACTTTCCACGGTATCAAATATTTTCCGCATAACAGATCGGATTACGATGGCATTAGCTGAGGTCATGCCTATGTTTAACACATCGAATGCAGAGCAAACAAACAGTCAAGCATAGAGCTATTGCATGCGTGCTAAGACTAATTAATCCTATCACGAACTTACACGTAAAACTAAGTAGATCTTTACAAGTAGCCTAGAAATTTCTGAGAGATATAATGCACCAAGCAAAATTGAGCACATTTCAAGTTTTTAAAGGATTAAAATGGCTACGAAATTAGCACAAAAAAGATTACCAAACATGAACGTGTCCTCACGCGGAAATGCGAAACTATGGTATGTTATGACGCCACAATAAATCAGTGAACTTCATTTAAATACTCTGAAGGTCTAAAATAGTTACATGTACATCAGCAGAACTCGCTAAGGAATCGGAAGCCGTAAATGAAAACAAATTGCATTAATGAGATATCGTTTAGCATCTATTTCGCAGAGTATCGACGAGAGCCTAACAAATCGATTACCTTCGCTTGCAATGCGAAAGAAAGTGAAGATTGGAAATTATCGACAGCATTTTTGGTTTGAAAGTGGTCTTTCTTAAAGTCATAATAGTCACCACAGAAAGCACTTGAAGTCATTAGAGAACTATTTTGCTTTAATTCAATAACGCCCGCATTCTTAATTTGAGGAAGAGGAGATTCGAATATCACGCGACCATCTCGGTAAACTTCTCATATTTTCATGCGATTTTGGTAGCAGACTATATAGTCTGATATAAACTCTTTGGTCTGTCTTCTTTATCTAGACAATTTAGATGTAGACAGAACTTCAATGGCAAATGAGTTTTCCAAACGTCAACGGTCGACTTCACTGACCACACCATTGGGATCTTGTCCTGCTCAATGAAATATAGGAACAGCTTGTCTTGTCTTATTCTAGCTCAATATTCGCGCAAGCATTGTTTCAATATAGTCAAACTATAATGAACAAATTGCACCGCTTCTATGGGCATAACAGTAGTTTGGAATTGAAGACAATGTAAAGTCATGTTGTTGGATCCCGACCACCGGGTCATAACTATCATACACTAACGCCCGTTTACACGGGTGATTTTCGATGCGATTTTTCTCGTGTTGAACGATGAAAAAGTGGATAACTGGCGAATATACTTGATCCAACAATTTGCTAATGCAATTGCAGTCAACCTACTCGATCACATACGCCAAGAGGAGAAAAATCGCTGCAAAAATCGCCCGTGTAAACGGGCCTTAAGATATCATTGGTAAAATATTGTATCGTAAGAGATTTACGGTGAAGTGACGCTCACATTTTGACCAAACTAGTCTAGCATTTGCATCGCAAAGAACCAGATGTTATGAAAAACAAAATTAGATTACTTTCCAACCTGATTTTCCAACTCCATCTTGACCAAGCATGACGACATTGATGTGTTTGGAACAAGAAGTTGACCTTTTCTTCGTTTTCATCATGGTTTTTTACGCTTCCTTCCTTCCGAGTTGTGTATCTATCTTTCTTTGCACTTGAAATGCAGGAAACTAGGCCAGCACAAACTCCAGCTCTGGTAATTTAATTAAACCAATCATATTCGTCAACACTCGAGAAGATTAGTAATAGTATCGAGTTGGTTTCTTCATCGCCCACCTTTATTATAACACTACGGCGCCGAAGTTTATCAGCATTTTCTGTTTACATTACGGCGCGTGATTTTGGATTAAAATATTTGTAGATGATTAAGAGCCGTAAATATTATTAGGAGATACCGTAGAAGATAGCTCAACTCAAGAGGTTGTGTTCCAATAAGGTGTAAAGGATAACTTTTATCAGTTTCAAAAACATGATAATAGGAAAAAACAGGCAATTGATTCACTTTCTTTGAAGTTTACCTTGATCTTTCAAGTGGACAAACAAACACTGATATTTATCATACGTCTTAATCATTTTTACCCATGTTTGCGGTCCTTGAACTTAATCATCTCTATTAATTAACAGTGTTTAATAACTCTAGCAATCAAACGAGAATAAGATGCACAACAGTACATCTTTTCACATAGGTTTTCACTGGAACACCAAATATAAATCCACATTTATGGGTACAAACCACACAATAATTAACTATGGTAATATTTACAGACTCTGCATACAAATATCAATTATTCTACAATAGGTACATGGTGGTACATGTTCTTTTTCCGTAATGATCCTTTTAGAGCAAGATTATCTTTACTCTTCTGTTTCTTTTTCAGAATAGATTTCGCTGGAAATTTTTGCGTTTTCTTAGAATGCCTGCGCAATAATTCCTGAAATAACTTCTCAACTTGTTCGTAACCATCACTGATTGAGATTTCTCGAAAAAGACACTGTAACTCGTTCGCAGTCTCCTGAGCTGAGTTATAGTCGACGCGACGCAAATGTTCCAAATCTAATTTAGTTCCAACAAGAACTATGTTTTCTGAAGAGTCAGGTTTTTTCCTTTGAACTGACTCACCAAGATACCTGGCATGTTCCAGTGATTCTTCGTCCGTGATCGAATACATTATAATAAATAAATCCCCACATCCTACGTACAAGTCAAGTTTATCTTCTGAACACTAGAAAATTAAACAAACGATCAAACACCTTCAAACAGCTAAAGTCCAGGATTGGGCAGCGAAGTTAAATAATTCATGCAAAGAAATTTTTCAAAAATATTTTGTGTCAATTAATGCACCAAGCCTAGGGCAATGCATGACCCGTTGCCATGGACAAGTGCAGATAGCCTATAATGTTTTATCCGGAGCACCAACTCGCACCAGTTTTCAGACCTTCACGCCGACGAATAAGAAAATAAGAATTTCCTTTTCGCGCAAAAGACTGAAACTGAGGTGTCGCCATCTTTGGTTTGTCGAACTAGTGAAGTTGTTACTTCAGATAGATAGATCAGGGAATGACGAGTTTAAATTATGGCAAGCAGGTGGTTGAGCGCTTTAATAGTGTTGACATCCTTGATTCCATGGAAAGACAGTGAATGTTTAATGCATAATGAAATTTGCCTAGATTGGATATCAGCTACAACTATTAACCGAGCGTGAGAAATATTAAGAAGTCATAACCCCAATTCAGGCTTTTTGTTAGCCTTTCTAAAATCAGAACATTTCAAGTGTTCAATGAGAATCCTGCTTATCTTTTGTCAAGCAAATATGACGAAAATGAAAAGATGATTAAAAAGAAATGAAAGATCTTGTCCTTACTTCACCAGTTGTGTCATTTATTTCAAGTGGAACATTTTCTTCATCGATTAAAGCCATGTGTTTCCACGTTTCATCTAAAACAATAGAGAAAACTGTACTATTCACAATTTTACATTTGCTGTCAGTTAAAGCTTCCTATAGCATATATATGAGTATATACGAAGTAGTTTTTTGTCGGAGTACAGTTATGTTCACAGGGTAGTCCTAAAATGGCTCTTACAACACTTCGGCCTCGTGTGGTACATTGACATAAACACTAAGACGCTTCTTTCTAGCAAGTTTAGTTGCTATAAAGAAACCATTTAAGTCATCTTGCACAGCAACGTAAAACAACTACAAACATTGCAGGTGATTTAATTGCTTTTCAATTTCACATTTGTGAAGTAGCTGAATAATGAGGGCAAACAATACATTTCAATGAAGAACAATTTGGTTAAAAAACCTTAGACAATCGCGACGAGGTGCAGTGCGATAACATGTAGTTCCATAGACAAGCTAGCTTTATTAAATTTTGATGAAAACCATGTAAACAGTTTGGGTGGGTGAATAATAGGAAGCAACTCCTCAGTTGCTGTGCAGTGAGAGGAAGTGGCTGCAGTGATGAACGAGTCAAACTTGACTAATCTGAACATCAGTAACAGCTCGAGTCAAATTTAAACGAAATCCCACACTTAGTGAAACATTATCTCACTTTGAGATCTCCAGTAATATAATGAAGAACTCCCACGCAACGAATGACGTCCCTACTCCACAAATGAAACTTCTAGGGCAACCAAAAATAGGCAAACATTTTGCAAGAAGATTGCAACCTTGACTCAGACAAGTTCATCAGTGATCTCCAAGAACGCAATCATATGTTTCAATCTCGTTCATAAGTAGAACGTCTAACTGTTCAAACAGTTCATCACTTTAACATATGTTCCTTGTATAGAACAGTTGCAGCTAGTTTTAAACATAATGCAATCTTGTATTTTCTGCCGAGGACGAACGCATCTTCGCCGACAGACGAATTAATTAGAAACGATCAATTGTTGCTCGTTGACAAATTTAGCAGCAATTTTCGCTATTTATATAGGACTAGTACAGCACATAGATCAAATAGACAAAATTCCAACTCAAATTAGTCTCCATAGCTACAAAATAAGCGCACGCGAACGTAATTGGCAAGAGAAAAGATTTAAATAAAACTAAAATTGGTAACAAGACAAGTCGATTTATCAGAGAAAAAAAGACAACTTTTTGGTATAGTTTTGAAGTACACGAGCAGTCTCGTTGAGTCCATATCCTAAATTCACGATTGTACGGAGACCGAAATAAAAAGAAATCTAGCAGATCTATTCAATACAGTACATCATATGCACTTACCATTACTGCTGTCATATTCCCCAATAAAACGTTTCGTCATAAAACGAACTGTGAGAGCTGAAAAGCGATAAAAAAATCATTAAGATTCTTGTTGATTCTCGTAAATTAAATGTATAGTCATTATAATGTTATGTCCAATTCGCCTAAGGTTCTAGCCTCCATCTAGTAATGTACAAAAACACAGCACGATTTTAATCCTTTAAACCCCAAAAATTTTAGAATTAAAGATAAAAGGAATTATACTTTTTCTTTCAATATAAGAAGCGGTCTTAATTATGAATCTATTAGCAAGATCTTCGTCACGAAGAAAGCTAGGTAATGAACAAAGTTTCGTAATTTGGTTTACATTGGGAAGACAATAAGACAGAAAAGCAAGCGTCAAAAAACGAAGTAATGTATACTTTTTTACTTATGTTCTTCATTTTTTACGGAATTATGTACATGGCCGTCGTGAGATAAGCTGAAACTCTGCAATACTGGGGTTCTTAACACAGTTACATGCTATAATCTTTTAAGTAACGACGAGACAAGCCCAATTCAGAAGCTTGATGATTTCACGAAATAATACAAAATAGAATGTAAAGTTTCGTGTCTGGATCCTAATGATCTGACCTCTTCTTCGATCTTATGTCATACTTTATCGATATATCCAAGATTTGACGTCAACGAACTTGAACGAACGTTGGACTAGTTTAATTACATCAATTGAGACACGCAAATGAGGAACTCTTTGAATAGCCATAAATCTTATAATCTACGAGCACCCAAAAATAATTGGATTCACTTAGAACCCAGTTAATGCTTGTGTAATGCTGGTGGATGCTACGACTATGTAGCCGGAAGACTGGCATGGTTTTTTAGTGTCAAGCGGTGCAAAGTAGTGCAATACAGCGTCAAGAGGTTGTGGTGTAAAGTCTATAGCTCGTCCGGTGGAAAAGACCAAACAAGTAGTACGCCTTAATTGTAAACAAAATTTAAGTAAAGAAAATACTAGATACCCAACTCGGAAAAGATTGAAGCTTGTAAGTTATCACGCATCATGTCTGCAGTGGTATCGATTATCCACTATTAGATGTCTTTAGCTTGACAACTTGTACATAAGTTTTTAATACTTTATAAGTGCATCCACTGAAACATATAGAACAGGTAAAATGTAGCGTTGAAAATGATGAAGTAGTGCACCAACCTGACTTTCCAACACCCTTCTTGCCAAGAATGACAACACGTACAAGATTCGCATGATTCATAACCATCCCGCTTCGCCTTCGACGCATCTTGCTACAGTATATCTCCGCTTTAAAATCCTACAGCGCTGAGTGCTTGACACCAGTACAATTTTTATCTATCAGACTATCTATCTCTGTACGTGAAACGTGTGAAAACGTTCCTATAAATGCTCGCGATCCATACAGGAAAGATAGTGCGACTAAAATGACCAGACATGTCATGTATGAAAGTTATAAGTGTATTTCAGCAAGTTCTCCGCCCACTGCGCCGCATGATGTCTTGATAGTAATGTTCGTATAAAGAAGTTCATCACCAAAATTGTTCGTGTTAAGACAAAGCATATTGTGCATGCACAATGTCAAATGAAAAACAACTACAACACGTATCTGTGTTATTGTGACTACAATTTATCTTTATAAGGCTATGCATTGTACTTGTAACCCGACATTGAACAAGTAATGGTACAAAGTAACCATATATTAACCCTGGGTGTACTTCTACATGTACATTTGAATGCATTTCATTGTGTGTATATACAGTGTGGGTGCTTGAAAGCTGCAATCACTTTTTCTTGTTATTCCAACAAAGGAAAACATTATTAAACTAACGTAAATATTGTTAAATGATTATACTCTTCTGTTGTTCGTATATCTAAGTGATTTAATGAAAAAACAACCTGTCCGAACTAACACATGGCTTGTCAACAGTTCATGATTGTAAATACGTTTATCTACGGTGTACCAAGGTTAATGTCTGTGAGATTTCTGGCATATAATGGTTAGACATCGTACTTTTATAAAAGGTGTTTGAAGAACAGCAAACAAGGAGCATTGATGCATCTCTATTTGGACTGGAATTGAAACTGAACAATATAAAGCCTATATGGCAATGGATGCGTACGGATTTATTGTCTAAAATGAAAACATGCGTCATTGATGACGAGCAAAATCTATCAGCACGAAAAAGCAATCAGAATTTTTAGTTTCCAAACAAAAACGCATTTTTAGAACAAAAATGGGCAAAAATGATTCGAATATTACCTTAAGTAAATCAAAGTGTATCTAAGGCGCAAACTGCACTGAGAAAACGTCAGTAATATGTTATAATTGATACAATGTCTGTTCTAAGATGTTTGCTTTTCAACCGAATCAGATGATTCAGATGATAAATCATTATTAGATTATAAATAAAAAACAGTAAACGCCCAATGAAAGAACGATACATAGATTAATCAATTTTTTTCTCCAAAAAGAGCTCGAATAAACTGCCAAATGTGGGATCCCAAAGATTAGTGGGAATTTCGCAACTCTTCAAATACTAGAATCATAGAAACTAGCTTCATATATGTTTAGTTTACTTTCAGGAAAATTATCCATGTCTGTAATAAAACTGCATGGGTTCGGATCCAACCGAGCTAAGTAACAAAATTATGAGGAAATTAAATTTTCTAATCACAACTTTGTACCATTGCGCCACAGTCGAATGTTACTACCCAGTGTACATTCAGCGAATTAACACAGCAGAGGTGACATTTCTGGCCACTGGCACTGCGATTTCACGTAAAAACGTGCAGCAAATTTAATCATCTGTTACATTTCACTCATGAAGTCAATAGGAAGTGTTGTACCACCATCTTATCTGTTTACAAATGTACTATGTTAATAATGGGCTATAAATATATGATTTCTTAATTGTTTCAAGTTACAATGCATAGCATAAGGGAAATTATCTAGCTTATGATAAAATTTGGTTGAGCAGTTTCCCAAAAACAACCGTGCATTCGAAAGAAAAGGTATACAGCAATCCATGAATGGTACCAATTGCACCGGAGTTATATGGTTGTACCACGTTCATTGCCTAATTTGTTACATATCACTCTCAGAAATTAGATTTGAGATAAGAGAAAACTTATATAACGATAAATCTCTTACGTAAGTTTATGATAAATTTAGCAAACTTATTCGAGTTATTTCCGAATGAAAAGTGTGACATGAAATTTATTTATCCATGCAGGTATGAGATACGCGACCTGCCGGCGGCTGCCGATGGCTCGTGTGAACGAACGCAAAGAATTAATGAATGCTTCTTTAGTTTCGCTCAAAGCAAGCCGTTTCATCAGACATAGTCGGAACACAATCGTGGACTGTATGTGCGATCTTCACCGCCGTGCGGAAATTGTCGCTATTTACGTTCAATTTAGTTTAGCATGAAAACATCATTTATATATTTCACGGTATGAACATGTACAGCATTTGAACATAACTAAGAAGTCTAATTACTCTACCGAACAGTCAAATGAGAACAATAGTGCATAGGGCACAGTGTGACCGATTGAAATACCGTTTCCTATCTCAAAAATATGCCTGCGACCTTTCCTAAAGCAACTGGGTACTTGCTGCGGATACAATTGCCTACATGTTCGTATATATTTTAATCTATTCCTAAACCCATTTGCTGAAAATTTATCCGGGTTTACGTGTACTTGTTTTAACGGCAATGCGTATAAAAATGGGATTTCTAAACAAATATAATGTATCGAGCTTACCAGTTATTTCTTTTTATATCTCTTCGCGAATTATATAAGTTGAACATAGTTAGCAGGAAACAAACCGTAAGAACCATCAGGTCCACGGCCTTGCCACCAGCCTGGATCGATTTGATTAATCTCAGTTATTATATCACCTGGATCAAACGTGATTTCTGTATCATCAGCTAAAATAGTAGATCAATAGTTTCAGTAAAATTACATCAAGATCGTCCAAACCAGACAAATACAACGGAAAATTCCCAGTAAATTTCGATCCAGGCAAAAAGAACTAAATTCATCATCGTAGCTGGAAAGAACATATTAGATGCTGTAAAATTGCAAAGTTTGGTCGCGAATGGTTGTAAAATGCGGAAAAAAATTACCCTGCGAAGTTTGCAAATTTAGTATATATTTCTTTTGCGTGTGGAAATTGTTACCATTTTCAGGTCATTTTCGGTTCCAGTATATGGTAACAATTCTCGCACGTAGTAGAAAAACATACCAAATTTGCAAACTTCGCAGGGTAATTTTACCCGCATTCTACAACCTTTCGCTACCAAACTTTGCAATTTTACTGCATCTAATACATATGTTCTTTCCAGGAACGTAAATGAACTTTGCCTAGATCGAAATTCGGTCTATAATGAGAATTGTCTATTGGGTAACATCAGAGAAATAGTGTAATGTAGGCAAAACTTGCATTACCTGCTTGGTAATCATAGAGGGCTTGTGCCCTATCACCAACACCGCTGCCATCCTAAAGCAATCACACGTTAATAAATTTAACGCAGAAGCGTTGATAGCTACTAACACCACTTGTTGAGTTCCCTTCAATCTTATGTTTCAGACATCTACTGCTTGTTAAATATTTTTGGCCAGGTTTTCATTCACATTTTCACATAATATTTCATGTATTTCCCACCTGAGCAGGCTCGTTTTCTGCACTATCATAGATATTCTCATCCGCTGGCTGGTCAACTGCACTATCATAATATCCTCCAAACTGATCTCCAGTAGCCACTGGACCACTCTCAGGTACGTCATATTCATCTTCCTGAATCTAAAGAGGACAAAAGTACGAGGTCTTTTATAATTCCTTAAGACATGACTAACACATTCTCTTTGAAATCTGACAAATGACTTCAAAACAAAACATTTGTTGCTCTTATAGCAGTTTCAAAGTAAATAAAATTTAACTTGCATTTATTAAATGTTCTCATGAAGTCTGTTGTGTCAGAATTTAATCAAGATTACACAGTAAGTCCTATATTAAACTTAGCTCAATGCCAAAACAACAGTACACATATGAAACAATCTACACTTGAGAAACCTACTAAGGCAACAGGTTCTGGCTGTGGCTGAGGTTCATAATATTCCTCAGGTTCATACTGTGGCTCAGGCTCCGGCTCAGGTTCATACTGTGGCTCCGGCTCAGGCTCTGGTTCATACTGGGGTTCAGGCTCTGGCTCAGGTTCGGGCTCAGGATGAGGCTCTGGTTCGTAATGTGGTTCTGGTACAGGCTCAGCGCGTGGTTGAGCTTGTGGAACAGGAGGGGGAGGTCTTGCTGCTTTTCCAGCCCGAATCATATCTTGAGCTTCCTGTAAAGACAGTGATCTCAAGGACTTAGCACCCAAACTTTAAAACACAATCATTCTTTTGGGCTGTATCAACAAACTTTTCTTCAAACTTTTCAAGCGTCAAAAGTTTTGCACGATTCCTACAATACTTACTTTTCTCCTTCCTCCACCTGATGCAGCTTGCGCTCTATCCTCTTCATATTCTTTGGTATAAGCTGCAGCTCTTGCAGCTTCTTTTTCTTTCCTCTCTTCCTCCTTTCTTCTTGCTGCTTCGGCTTCTTGTTTTCTAAAAAAAGAAGAAAAACAGCTCAACACAACATTACCACTAAGACTTTCAACCAGAACATGAAATTAGAGATCTAAAAAGAGTGCAAAGTTTGCAAGATTATGACTGAACTAACTCACCGATATACTGAAAATAAACAAGTGACAAAGTTTGTAGAAGTCTGAGAAAATTCTTGGACAGTTTGGCATAAAATTCAAGATTTTGAAAAAATTAAGTAATAAATTTTCAAAGTTTTTAAAAATTTTTTTATGATCTGAATGTTATTTTTTGGGCAAACATATTGATTGGTAATATCTGGGAGGAATTTAGGACGGTTTGGGACAAAACTGGACATTTTGAAGAAATTATGCACACTTATGATTACAAAGGAAATTTTTCAAATTCTTTCAAACACGTTTTTACAATATGAAAATGGCCTTATGGGCAAATTAATTGATTGGGAATGTTGAATTTATGAACTCTGAGTACTACATGTTCTACCTCTTTTCTTCAATACTTCGTGATCTTTCTCTGTACATTGCTTCTCTCCTTTTTGCCTCTTGTTCCTTTTAAAAATCAATAAATAGAAAAATACCATTAAGGGCATTGCTGTAAGTATAAACCAGTTTTAGTCTATCTATTACCTCTCTCTCTCTCCGCTGTTGTTCCATAACCTCTTTTTCAGTAGCTTTACTTCTCATATCTTCTTCCTGACGTTTTGCCTCCTCTGTCTAATTTGAAGAAGACAAGAATTTCAGCCATGTGCAGGTTATCCAAGATAATTTAAAAGCAAACCATTGTATAGAGCAAATGAACTAAACTTTTGAAATATATTGATTAAAAATTTGACAAACTATCCTTCTACCTCTTGTTGCAACCAAAATTCATTTCTTTTAGCCATATCTGTATGTTGACTTATATTGGCTTTCTTATAAACTGATCCCTACAGTATTGAACAAATTACAAATATTTAAAATTTCAAAAATACTGTTGTTATTTTCTCATACACAAAACAATACCCTTCATGTTTACCACAGCAGTTGGTGCCTCCACTGGCCTTGCTTTTTCCTTGTGAAAACTGTAATTTGCTCCTGAACATTCAAAGCACAGTTGCTCAAAAATGTCTTACTGACAAAATACTGATTTACAAATGACCATGTACCTGATGCGGCTTTAACCTTTTCAATGATAACTTTTTCTTCAATGTCATCTTCATGACGAGCATTTATGGCAACATGATGCCCCTGGAAAAAAGATACATTTACATGTTAACTTTAAGTAAAAGTGTGGTTGCTTCTAATGCCCACAAAATATTGAAATTTGACCTTAAAAAATCGTTCCACATCTCGGACATGATTCGCACAGGTTCCTTTTCTTGATGATGGAACTCCTTCTCCTTGCTTTGAAACAAAAAAGGTAAATCAAAACACTAGCTAACGAATAACAAAAAGAACTTATTTGACTAGTAATAAATTTACAAACCCAATTAATGAGCACATATTTTGGCAGATTTGTGTTGGGATCAATAACTTTCAAGCCAGCATACAATATTTTACCACTACTGAATTCGTCACTGAGCTCATCTAGCCCACCGTCTGAAGACAAAACAAGTACTCAGTAATTAAAATGTGGGCAAGGAAGACAACAGGAAGTGAAGCAGAATGCCAGCATTTTGAAAATCTAATATTACAACTACTAGTTATATCAATATTCACTCATTAATATTTTTTATACCAAAACAGAGCTAAACAAGTTCTCTGTTCTCTAAATCCTTGGAATTCTGGCATACTACTTTTAAAATCCAGAACGCAAAATGAAATTAAACGCATAGACAACCATGTTGCAATATTGACAATTTCTGTTATGGAAAATCAGTTCAAAAATCTCGAATACAATTAATACAAAGCTTTTGACATGATAAACAGTCCTTTCGTAAGAAATACCTCCAGTTTCAACAACTTTTACAGTGTTGCTCTTTTTCTCATACCCAAATAATGCCCTAGAAAGTTGAATGGAAATGAGAAATTAAATCATGTACAGCTCAATTACAAGAAATATTTTGAATAATAAGGTTTAGGCAAACAATATTTTACCAGTCTGTATCGCATTTCTCATCAAAAATATCTTTCCAAGCCTGTAAAAGGCTGCTACTATTCGTTTTTAAGTCAATCGCCATATTGCACTGCAGGATGTTCTCTCCGGGTGTGGTCAAGTTCCGGTATGTCTACTGGGCATGTCTACCAAGCACTACGCTCGAGGTACATAGAAAATTACTTTCTTGATCGTTTGAGTATTCTTTGTGCTTTTGTTCTAAGTACTAAAACTAAATATAACTTCCTCTAATATATATTTTCTTTTAAATGACCATAACTTTAGTTTAAAATAGGGATAGACTGACAACGTGCTGTGTGTCCTACAGTTGCTCTGCAATGCCTCCACAATCTGAACAATACAGCACTTGTAAAAAATATCGTGGAGTTTTAATAATTACAAACAATCTTATTGCATTCAACAACTATAACAATATCTTTTGCAGTGACTCGTCCTGAATTTCAACCAAAATGGTCAAAAAAAGGTCACTGGGTCATTCAAGAAGTGAACAAGCTTCCTGCTAAAACAGCGTGCAATAATTAAGCAAAATACGGCAGACTTTGTTTAATATGTAGATAAGGTCTATATGTATACAAGTATTATGCAAATCACGAGTTTTTAGAGCGATCTTTGAGTGAACAATTTCCGCAAGACTGTGTGACCTGCACAGTCGTGATGTACTAAATATATGCAGAACATACCGAACGATTGTCGAACAGGCAGGTATCTATGTTTGTCCTGTTTAAACATACTTTAAGGTATAATGAAAGTAAATGTTCATTCGATACTTTCAATCTAGAAGTCAATGTACTAAATCTATATTTACTCAATCCTATAGTAGACACTAGAGTTATACTTAAAACGATCACTTTATTACAATGTAGCAATCCTCTTTTAACTTGTTTTCTTGGTAATTTTTCTTCGCAGGGAAGTTATAGTGCAGTTGTATGCGACTAAAGTGCAGCTGTTTTGTATACTTTGATATCTGTTCTAATTTGCATTGTTTGTGTATTTACTAGCAAGAATATTTCTCTACATGTCTGATCAGGTAAATAAACTTCTAGTCTCGTTAGCTTCACACCCTGGATGAGATTTTTGCTTCAAACTTAGACAAAACCATACGACTCATATTACATAGACATTTGTAGCTTGACTATTAATTTTCGGGATATATCATGCACAGTTTATCCATATTATTTAGTCGATCTGTTTATCCAAAATTCAATTTAAGTTTGATGACAAAGATAATCCTTGTTTGTCTTTGCGCATGCCCCAAATTCACTTAATATTTATTTTTGCTAACTGCGATCAGCAAAGTTCTAACAATCTCATTCAACTAGATAATTTTCTTATGAATAAAGCAACTTCACCTAGTTTTTGTATCTCTCTCTATTTATATATTGATAAACGTACTCTGAATTCACTAGAATTTTTTCAACCCATCCAAGCCTCCAAAAAGCTCCGCCGCAGACGTTCGTCTCTACGAGCGAGTACGACTGCAAACTTTTCGAAATTTGCTGTACGGATCACCGACAATTTCATACCCGGATGAATCACCTGGCGGTCTTGCAAGCACGTCATCTACGCCAGCAGTTCGTGCACGAACTCCTTGGAAACACTCCCGAGTGCTCCTCGAAGACTTCCTGAAAGCGGAGGTACTGTCTTCCCAACTTGTGTTCGCTATTGAAGATCTTGTCAAAAGGTTGCAGCGAATGATAGATACAGGTCAGGACAGTAGTGAGGATAATGGCATGTCCACTGCAACTGAAGATGAATCAATCAAAAGTTTTCGAAGTGTGCTAGCACAAAGCGCGCAAACTCTGGATGAATTAACAAGGCTACGCATATCAGAAAGTTACAGCAAGGACGCTATGGATGGAAAAGCTAATGAGAACAGTAGTTTGTTTGAAAATACCAGCTCGATGTCAGAAGCGCAGCCTAACCAGGTTGAGCAAGACGAGAACTCGGCTCAAACAGAAAACCAAGCTCAAACTATGCCTCAACAAAGGTAACAAAACTGCTCTTAGGACAGGAGAGAATTACAAAAACCAACCAATATTGTCTCATATTTCGTTCTAGACTCGTACAATATAGCAGTGACAGTACAACAACAGCGGAGAAATCCTCGCTACTTTCTGAAAGACCGAATGGTAGTACTTCGACTACATCTCCGTCGGATACAACTGCTCGTGAAGATGACACTATGAGAGGGCCTGGAGAAGAGAAAAGCGAAGGTGATGTAATCTCTAGCTTAGAAGAATCGGTCAAAACGTTACAAAATGAGATTACGGAGCTACAGGCGAAACATGAAGAACAGTTTATAACATTTGCAAGCAAAACGATGGAATTTGAACAAGGTTGGAATATGTTCATGCTTTGTGTCAGTGCATCGTAGAAAATAGTACGATTAATTTTGACTTTTTAATTCTCTTAGATGATGAAAGAAGTGTAAGAAGAGTTCTTGAGAGAATCTTGCAAAAGTTGTCTCCTTTAGGTAAAGAGAGTGGGAGGGATTAATCATCCTCTTCGAAGGCGCATCAAGCCAGCTTACGATGCAGTTCAAACCACGGGACTCACCTGCGGTGTTAAAAATGGACCTTGATGCAAGTAGTGAAAGTGCACTTCCCTTCTCGTTCATGTAGATCCAAACTGGTCGTTCGTTGGTAGATTACAAGATGTTGATATGGAACAACTGTTTTATTTCGTTCTGCTTCAAAAAACTTTACGATCTTGTTTGGCAGCAATGAGCGGCATAATACCTAGAAGAATTGACAGCAAGGTAGAAAAGAAGCAAAATGAATGCCATGTACACGAATTGAGTAGTCAGGCGTTCAGATTTTAGGATAATCTAAGATTTCGTTTTAAAACGTGTTCGTATTTCAGGACATGCAAGCGCGTGAAACAAAGGAAATAGACAGCAGTAGAAGCATTCCATCTTCAGAAAGCGCCACTCAAGTATGTACGCAGTGCTCTAGAGGAATAAAAGACCTCGAACCTCCAGCAAGGAAACCTGATGAACAGATTGGAAACAACTCGTTACTTGAGCCTCTAAGACACGACCCACCATACCACAGCTCGGATAGCAATGAGGAAGGTCGCAATAACGGATCTCCTTTATCAAAAACAACAGGAAAAAGACCGCACGAGTTTGAGGACGATGAACACCCGAACAAAAAGAGAAAAAAGGGAAGAAATTTGTTTTCTTGTTTTGGAGCAAGATGGTCAAAAAGAAATAAACGAAACAAAAATAAGTAACTTGGTAGAGAAAAAGAAATATATTTAAACAAATACTATAAAGAATTACTAAAGTCATGAAAAACATATTGTATGATAAAATGTATAAAAAGTGACAATTATTTATTAGTTTGTTCACTGATCTATAGATAGGACTGGATATTGCAAAGTGTAAATTGAAGGAATATTATTTATTCTTTCTTGAATTTCTCGTCTTATTATGTATATTTTCCTTGTGAAGAATAAAGTTTTGGTGTAAAGACTTTGAGTAAGTGTCTGGCCATTTTATCAATATTTTCAAATGTCAGAAGATCTCGTTGCCTAGCAACAACGTGACTTTTGTTCAAACTGTTTATTTAAATGCCGTTGCTATGGAAATATAAAGTCAAAACATTTTATCTTTTGAAATGATTGACAAGTTTTAAAGAAAAAACTCATTTTCTTGAGAGTAAAATGTCTGTAAATCAGTTTCTAATAGCCAATGGGGATTGTACAAGTGGAAATAGTTATTCGAAAAGGGAAACAAGTGATCGAATCGTCGCAAAAGAGTTTAAAATTACCAAAGATGATAAAAACATTTTGGACAATGCTTCAACCAATACCCAAGTCGAAGCGGAAATATATGTTTGTCAGAGCAATCGATGCGAACATTCAACAGATACAATTGAAAATAAACATTGCAAGCTTGAACCATTGGTACAAAACTCTGAAAGTCCAGTTTCGTGCAGCAAGAAAACAGTTTTTAAGAAGTCTTCTACAAATCAACAAATTCCACGAGGAATAAAAGAAGATTCTGACTTATCCACAGCAGCAGTAAAAACTGCTAAAGATGACCTCGTAACGTCGCCTTGTAATTCATCAAATATTCCAACGACTTCTTCATCCTATACTTCAGTGAAGAGGACACAAGTGACAACAAAGCTAATAGATAGTTTACCAAAACTACCAAATGCCACAAATAAATCACCGTCAACAATGGCACAGAGTCAAACTTCTTCACCAACTACAAAATACACTAATGATTCGTCAAAGTCACCAAGTACCAAAATAAAGGCACCATTACAAATGGCACTAAGCTCAGTCAGTATTTTATCAGCTACGATGTCCACTAATACTGCCAATAAGTTACCATCATCGTATGGAACACAACCCACAGCAACACAAACACCAACAATGAATCATTCCGCGCGTACAATACCACTTTCACCAACACACAATCAAATCTTATCAACTAATCCGCAAACTCCACCGCCAATGAAAAAGAACGAATCACCTAGAACATTGCAAAGTGAACCAACATTCAGAAAATGGATACCACCTTTTGATATTGATCCTATGAGTCAGACATTTCTTCGAATGCCATTCACTTATCAAAGTTTGCAAGTCCAGTGCACCCATGGCAACAGACCTCACGTCAAGAGACCAATGAATGCCTTCATGGTTTGGGCGAAAAAGAACCGTGCATTCATCGCAAAGAGGTAAAGATCTTTCGAGCGAACTAACGTGACGTTTAGGTGTTTCCCTAGTAATATGTTTCATTGGTTTTTATTTTCACAGGTTTCCTAATGCGAGTAATGCAGAGATTAGTGTGAGACTGGGTTACATTTGGAATGAGCTACCAAGCGAGGAACAAAAACCGTACTTTGAAGAAGCAAATGAACTGAAGGAGAAACATAGGCACGAGAATCCCAACTGGGTCTACCAACCCCGACCTGGCAAGAAATGTCGCAAAGCTCTCTTCACGAACTCCACGGCAGCAAAAACTCAACCAGCTTCGCCAGGGCGAATACTGGAAAGAAGTCACGACGTCCAACCGATTCATTCCCAAAGCGCTCCGAGTTCGCCGGCCGTGAAACGACCATTGTGGCTGTCAAAGACGGATCTAACAGAAGACGAACTTCAGTCGAGGATCGTGGAAGATTTATTGGAAGATGAATTACGCGAAAAAGAAACAGGAAATCCTACAATGGATACATATATTGATGAATGGTTGAGCCCAAAGCGGGTGAGAAGAGAGGAACGAGATTCGTGTCTAATGAATGACGCCATGTTACCTGCAGTGAATGATGATGAGCAAAATATCTTGGAAGAAGAAACATTGTGCGATGGCAAGGATTTTGAAAAATACATAAAACAATTGAAAACTGAGCGCAATAATTTCACGAAACTTGAAAACAATATCAGTAGCTTAGGAGAAGAAGATGATATTGATGTGTAGCAGTTATCATTCTTATAACGTCAAACAATATTGTGAAATATTATTAATATATAAAGTATAGCAATGAGTCTTCAAGATATACGTTATTACTTAAAGCAAGTTCAATATCTTGTACCCCAGACATTACACGACCAACAGCGGTACAGATATGATAGATTTGGACCCTGATGTCTTTCCTTTTACAGTCACAACAATAGTAACTGTCACACCCTTTGTTGCTTTCGCATTTCCTCGGAATGTAACGGAAAACGACGTTCTACGGCCTTTCTTTATTGTGTGCTGCTGTCGTGATTGTTTCTCAACTGTTCCCAGGCTTCCAAAAGACTTGAACTCCACCACCTCGGTGCTACCGAAGTTTTCAACCGTGAATATAACATAACCTGTGCTTCCATGCGCAATCGTGTAGTCATTTCGAGCAAAGAGAACTTTGACAATCAATGTCTCAGGTTTGATGGGTTTGTGAGAGATTCGTTCAAATGAATTTCCCTTCTTCGTTTTTCCTTTGAGTTTAATTTTGAAAACTTGGTTTGGTGGGTAGAATTTAAATGAATGTCGGATTCCACTTTTGTCTTTGGCTGTTAGTAAGACTGGCTTACTTGTCTGAATCACATCGCCTTCTAAGGTGACAAGCTCCGCTTTAAGACTACTTTGATCCACATTAGCCACACCTCCCAATGTTAAAATAGCTTCAGCTTGTTCACCTGGAGAATAAGTTGTAATTAACAAGCATCAATTCATCGGACAAAAATAATAAAATAAATTACTATGAAACAAAATGATATCAGCTTACCTAGCAGTGGTGAAGAAATGGGCACTGTCTGACGTCCCCTTCTTTTTTGTAATGTTGTTCTCACAAAGTAAAACTCAAAATCAATGTTATCTGCACTCGATCCTTTTACAGAGAAATCATACTTCACATTAGAATCAGTCTTGATTCCCAAATTCCAAATGCCGACACCTGGCTTCGAGATTTGGTAAATAGTTCCTTGGTTTAAATTGTTCGTGCTAGTGGAATCTGAAGTCGTTCCCAGGGGCGCAGTCAATGTCACACTCCAGTTATCTCCCACAGAAGGCCGATCAGTTGTCACAGATATAACAAGAGTATCAATGGAGTCGTCAACTGGAATGGAGTAAGATTTTGTAGTCTTGGAATTACTTCGTTTCCTGCGAGCAGAAAGATTATGAATAACACTGGAGACAACAGCAGTGCCACCCAACGAAGTTGCAGTCAATCCTTTTAGCTGCTCCAATTCAAATTCATCTTTTAGTTCGAAAACTTGACCCAACGTGGCTTCAGCTATTCTTTCAAATGGTGAGATATCGGCAGTTCTCGCGCACGTACTACTTTTAACAAAGAAGAAATTAACAACAACTCCTTGATCTTGTGCGATGCTTTCAAGATACAGAATGTCTTCTTCGGAAGCTTTCGCCGCGGCATCGGTGAACACGTAAAGAGGAGAGTCTGGATAAGGACCTTCATCTATAGCATCACTCATTCCCTTAAAAGTCAATTCAGGACAATCACCCCCAGCATGGGCAACGAGCGAGTCTATAGCTCGAATAAACTTGTCCTTTTCTGTTTCACTACAATAAGTGACTGGACCAGTACCTAATGAAGGAACAAATTTTTTACTCATATTTTGGGAGACTGACCGATTGGTGTAATGGGAGGACTGGAACCAAAAAATTGTGGGTGTTTAGGGTGAAGTGATTGTGTGGAGCACGAGGGACTGTGATCAAAGTAACACTAAGAAATTTTGTGACTTGTCGAGACGTGCGTAGTTTTGGAGGCGAACATTCTCGACAATTTGACTTTCTAAATTCTCTTAACTAAGCATGGACTGTACTGGTTTCGTTAAAAACAAACAAACAAGCATATCGATTGGTCAAATAATATCGGTGTATTATTGACAACCATTGTGATTGGTGCAAAATATCCTGATTACCTGGATCATTGAAAGGCGATAAGATATAATCCACAGGCTCCACACGTGGTTGATCCACGATAGACTTAGCAATTGCTTTGGCTTTATCGATTTCTTCTCTCATACTTCCTGTGTCATCAATTGCAAACATGAGCGTCACTTGACCTTGCATAGCTAAAAGATCATTGAAAGCTGATACACCAAGAGTCTGTTTTACGCTGCCCAGAAAATTCTTTGATGACAACATAGCACTCCGCTTCCCACGACCGGTGCTTTTTCTTCGCTGCTCGTTCACTTTCTTGATCGTAAAAAACGCCTCACCAATAGCCTTGCGCGCAAAGCGGTAGCTTCTTCTCTGGACGGCAGTTTTAATGAGGTTTTTAAGCTTGGTCAAACGTTGTTCGTTGTGTTTTGTACGGCTATCGAGTTGTGCATCTGCTATCGCTTTTTCGATATCTTCGATAGCTTCGGCAAATTTGTTCAATGAGATTCGCTTCGAAGGAACGGGCTTCGGTTTTGGTTGGGTGGGTTTAGGCGCAGGTTTAGGCGCAGGTTTAGGTGCAGGTTTAGGTGCAGGTTTAAGTAAACCGATGGGGTGAACGCGCTTGAAAAAAGGCACTTTTGCTCCCCGACCAAAAGTTAAAGTCTTCTTTGGAGTGAATTTAGACATGGGAGCTACAGCCACACTCTTAAACACAGGTATACTTTTGGATGAGACTATGGAAAAATCCGGCTTGCTATGAGTAGTAACAGTCTTTACCGGTGTTGCTTTTGAGGACGGCACGTGAACTGGGTCATAAAACGACATGATGGTGCTCCTTGCATCGTCCAGAGAGCTGTAGAGATCAAACGCTGCCTGTACTGCATTGAATAGAACTAAAACAATGAATGCGAGCTTCATAATATTTGCTCTTTCTTTTAACAAGACGCTTCTTTCACGAGTTCTTGCAATAAAATAGCAAACTTTGATCACTACTAGTTCATTTATAGGAACAGGAAAATCTTTTACACCGGATGCGTAACATCAATGACGTTAGCAAACATTGCAGATGAGGATAGGTGTTAACAGTGGTGTTAATTAACCGTGGTGTTAACCATTCCACCGCGTTGGTTACGTCATTCTCATCAAGAATATGCGTTTTGATTAGCTAAATATCTAACTTTTCCAAGATTATACAAAATATCTTGAGTTTTAAATGGTCAAATACCAAAGTTACGTTAAGTAATACAGTGCTAGATTGGAAAAATAGAGAAATCGTAATACAAACGCTATGTGTTGAAACAAACATGCCTAAACTTGTATTCAGGTTTGAGGAAGTTGACAACGAAGTAAGCCTATCCCCTTTCAATATCCCTGCAATAGTCTTGCAGACAGTGGAAACACGTGCTGTTTCTTGCTGATTCAACCAGCAAATGTGATGACTTTCATGAAAATGATGACAGACAAGTTCTCAACAAAAGATTCAATTTCCCTATTGTTCCATGCAAAAATGTGCTGTTAATCATGCTGTGAAAGCTCCACATATTATAGAAATGGAAAAGTGTCACGAACCATTGCTAACTACATGGAAACAAAACTAGTCCCCATGTCTATCCAATGAAAATGTAACTGGTACTTCTACTTAGTTTGTCAAAGATATTAAGGCTTTGACAACATCTCCACCATGACTCCTTAAACTCCACTCAGCCACAGACTTGGGAATCTCCATTTCTCGCATCTGACAAAGTGATAATTATTAACCTGTACTAAAGTACATTATATGCAAAAATCGATACAAAATAGCTTATACACACTTACAATTAATTCAACGTGCTCTTTGTTAATGACAACTTTTGCAAGTTCTTTTTCTCTGAAAATACAAAAAAAAGATTTCAAATATTAGTTTTATATGCTTTTTTCTTCTTGTTCTAAAATACAAAATTATTGCATACAACAAGCAAAAAATGTTTCAATGTTCTCAAAGTCTCGAAAATAATTCGTACCGTTCAGCCTTGGCAGACTTTTCTTTCGAATATGTGTCATCGACAAACGATATTGCCTGCAATAAACAAGCATAAATTTGTTGAAATTGAAGAAAAATTACGCTAGAATGAAGTTAAGTAGTCTAATCAATCATTTCAATGTACAACATTATATAAAATGAGGCATAAAGGCATGTATTTAGTGCAGCAATAACTCTTTCTCTATAATATTTACATTTCCAATATTAACAGGACTTATTTCTTTATCTTCTTCAAAGTCAGTCACTCTCTCAAGGTCTGCTGTTGTTTTGCTATCGAAAGTTTTTGTCAGAGCAGCATTTTCCTCGACAGCGGTCGCCATCTTTCATATCGAGCGTTTGGGAGATTGGCACTAGAGTTGCCAAGGCTGTTGGTTTGTCTGTCTGATCGTTTGCTTGTGAACAGGCTAATTACAATAACCTATTCAAAGATTAGAAATATTGTTGCTAGAATAACTAAGTTCAAAATGTAATTATATTTCTGCTGCAAATATTTCTTCTGAACATAGTCTGCATAATGGCTATGTTCAGATAACTATTTTCGTTTTCTAACCTACATCCAGATCCTATGTTTTCACCAATTTTTCAATGTCAATAAATCGGAAAAAATAATACGAATATAGTTTTCGTATTTTATTACAACGCATATATTCACATCATTTTCCAGTTTGCAAAACACGGAAAGTTATACAATGAACATAAACATCCCGGGGAAAACTTTGACCGTGCTGTGGGATACGATGTTTTTCTTATTAATTATTTATATCACGAAACCTCACACAAGTTCAAAATCAAACGTTAAAAATTATATGGAATTTACCTTGTCCAATAAAACGAAAAGGATGAAAACATGAACTGGTTAAACATTAATTGAACAGGAACAATGAAAGTGGTATCATATGGCAATATTATTGAAAACATTTGGCATTCAGTTTCTCAAGGTTCATTGACAGTACAAATTAAATATTCACGCTCTTACTAAAGAAAATATATCCTTCAACGTCAATTTACTAAACACTAAACAAATACAAAGAGTAGAATGCCATCAACAGAGAATATTCAAGCAGAAAATTCAAAAGAGACAATTGACAGAGAAGTCATAAATGGCCATGAATCGGATTGTAAGGACACTAGTTCAGCTGAAAGTTCGCGTGAGTCATCGCAACGCAAACAGATTAAAGTGTTTGGATTGAGTAAAAAATTGAGGAAGGAAACCAGAAAATTGCTAGGGTATCCAGGCAAAGCAATGAAACGTTCTCCTAGCAATGACTTTGTAGTAAACGATACTGAAAATGTAACGCCGGTGCTCGAGGGTGTATTGAACATTCAAGAAGATTTTTCATGTTATTTTAAACAACACGATATTTTAATGGAATTGTAAGTCTTATAGTTAAGCTTTATCGCACCAGGAACCACTAATTCGAAAGGTGGATAGCGCTTTTCAAAGAATAGGCATTTGTTCAACGGTGTTAAAACTGAGAGAAATAACGAAACTCAGGCCGTGATGAAGGAAATGAATATTATCGCATTAAATCTCTGAGTATCATTCCTAAGTTTGTAATATAAGGATCAATGAAATATTTTACTAATCCACCGGCCCCAGATGTGCACAAATTACAAAAAGTACCAATTGTTTACTTGCTAACTGATCTCACAGTGCGCTATTTTCGTGACATGCAACTGTTTTTAATCATGGAGTGTTACTTGAAGCTAAGGTTCTTGGGGATAGAGTATAGGATATTCCAACAAAATGCGTGAGTTTATTCCGTTACGTTTTCAGTCGATATCTATGTAAGAATCCTCCTGGTGGAGTCTACGTGGTACCATCAACAAAGTCCCTTCAAGGTAAAGCGATATTTCACAATAGTAATTCTAATTACCAATTAGTTCTAATTAGGAATAAAATTAATTCTATGTTCAATCTGTTCATTTAGTATGGCACGGGATTATGTTTTTGAGAGCTGGTCCATTTTGTGAAGGAATATTCAGATTCGATATTCTATTACAAGATAGGTTTGTATAAGACATGGGAAAATTTGAAAACGAAAAGCAAATTAAAAATGTCTTTTTCAATTCACAGTTTTCCAAATGACGCTCCATTAATCCGTTTTACCAGCGACGTCTTCCATCCTCAAATTCACAAGAACGGGTAGTACAAAATATCTTCTGGCATTTACGCTCTTTTGAAAACTCAAGTTTAAAAAATTTCTTTCAAGGATAATAAACATCGAGCAAGCGTTTCCTAGTTGGAATAAAGAACATCATATAGGGTAGGACATGTCTTATTTTGTGACTTGACGTCAAAGGGAGACAAATAATCTTTTCCTCACCGTCGCTTTCGTCGCATTGCAGTGATGTTTTGAAGTACGTGAAAAGCTGTTTCTTTAACATAAACACAGGACGAGCTTTAAACGACGAGGCTGCTAAGTGGTGAGAATTTAAACAGCTACTCTTTATCAAGATAAAGACATACTGGATTGTATTGAATACGTTTCTTTTCATCTTTTAGCGTCGACGAAAATTTGGAAGATTTCAAAAGGAGAGCGCGACTCTGCGTTGAAAAATCCCTTCGGGAATTTGAAAAAGAAAGTTTAGTGACATCTGGTAATACAGCTTAATATCAAGGACTACTTTCGTACATCTTGTAGGATATTAAGAAAAGTCTTAAAGAAATGGGTGGGTTCCTTTTATTAGAAGACGATGGAAATTTACTGAAAGTAGGATGCTTCTCTGCTGTCGCAATAGAAGAATGGAAAGTAAAGATACTACAAAAGGTAGTTACAGGCGAACACGGAGATTTTATGGGAAATATTGGTATATGATTGCTTGGTATTTAAATTGTCAAAAATTCCTTTCGATCTTTCTAGGAACACGATGTGTTGTAACGAAAGTTGTTCTTCGTTGTATTGAACTGGAATTGTGTTTGGCAGAGCCGAAGTTGGTTGCATGACCTGGACGCAACCCAATTTCTCATATTGCCCCAACAAACTTCTTGGAGATGGGCTGGTAGCGTTCTTAAATAATGCGTCACTAACTTCGCGTGTCCTGGCTTCCCTTTGGATGGAAAATCGCGGTGAAAATGGATTCATCTTCGAATAATTCACGACGACCTTTAGCTTGGCAAATGAGAAGTTGATAGGATCAGCTACTAAAGATTGAATTGGTGGTAAAAGTCTCACACCGACGAGCAAACTGGGAATATTGCCACGCACTGGGTCTAAGTGATAGTATATGTGATAATAATATGCTAATTATCGTTATGATACTGCCGATAATAAAATTCTACAAAGACGATATATTCTAAAATGCTTCAAATTTGTTCTTCTTAACTGTACAATCATCTATGGACCAGCCAGGAGGAAATAGTCAAGATTTCGCCGTTTTATGCACGTTAAACAACGACAAAGACTTTTGTCCTTCAGTAGCAGCAACATGGACAGGACACTGAGCTTTGTTTGAAAAAAGTTCTTTGAATGCTTGCTCTTATTCTTACATTTATTGAGTTTGTTTGTTTGGCGGCTGACTGAGAAAACTACCCAGTCCGATTGACCTTAAGCCTGCTCCATTATCGCACAAATTCTCTTTAACTAAAAGCGTTTTAGCATAGGTAGCCCAACGACTGTAGTGTTATGCGTGCGTGCATACCACTGAGCTAGACTCAGTGAGACACACTGGACTATTACGGATAACACTATAGTTGTTGGGCTACCAATAGCTTCAGTGGAGTGGGGCGCTAGTGCGTGACAGCCTACCTACACTTCTCTGAACAATACGCAATTTCAATCTAGAATTTTGGACCAGCCCATACGGTATTATTCCAGGGTCGTCTTAGCCTGCAAGAGTCTGAGATTTCTTGAGCCTTGCTTTTGACAGATCGTCTCAGCTCCGAATAAGATAAAAATATTTTCACCATATAAATTACTATATAAGACCTGTCTGTACATTGTTTGGAATTCTACGGTGGCGAAGGGATGGAATGATTTTCAGCTTATGCTTGTTGTTGTTGTTGTTTCGGTCACTTCTGTCTAGAACAAGACGGAACAACATTTTGTAAACTTGCTTTCTGAATAAGGAATGTAGAATGTAAATAGTGTACTATGTATCAGTGGCGGCGGAACAGGGGGGCCTAGGGGGGCTTTAGCCCCCTCAAAAGTGACAGTGGGGGGGGGCTTAGCCCCCCCAGGTTACTTATGTGCTTATTGCGCAGATCGTAAAGA
>JAODVQ020507588.1:0-26237 GCA_025400075.2 Phenganax stokvisi
ATATGTTTTTATTGAGCTTTCGCTCTCATCATTATTGTTAATAAGCCTGGACTACAAATCTTTAAACATATATATTTATATATATATATATATACAGTAACTATACCAAAGTTGGACAAACTTGTTTTGAACAAGTTCCTTACGTACTTTTTTGGCATTTTGGCAAAACGAATTTTTTGCGCTCGAAAGTTCTTTCGTGATTGTATGTCAGTTTTCTGAATTCAAAAACTTAAACGAGACTGCGCAGTGTCTTTTGTGACCTTGGTTAAGCTAGGAGGTAAAGCATTACTTGCCTTACTACCAAAAATATTAGCATGAAAAACCAAAAGTATTTTGATATAGACTTTTCAGTTGTTGACACAAGCTGATTTCTTTCCTGATTGACTGCGAGACAGCGAAATACCACTTTTCATCGCCTTGAAAATGATTGGATTAATTCGCAATTTCGTTTTTTAAGAAGCTCGCACGAAAACATTTTATTCATAGACAATTTTATTGTTCGTCATACCATACATGTAGTCATACCATACCATGTAGTCAATTGTTTGTTCATTTTCCAAAATTTGAAATCAATATCAATGATTCGCCAATAGACAATGAATACTACAATGATGAAGTGAATATTTTTTCTAGATTCTTTTAAACAACTGCTTAAAATCACTGCAATATTTGGTGCTTTCAGCTTTACTGTGTAGCAATGTTTGATTTGATTAATTTGAAGCATTCATGGTTTCCTGCGTGACTGTAGAATGTTTCTAGATCGTTTCAATTTGACACGCTATGGGAACGCAAATCACGCTTGCGCAAATGACGAATGGCTATTTATGCAGACCCAGATCGCAGGTTACCATCGACAATTACAGTAGAACAGATTCCCATTTTTCATATAGTAGAGTATCTAAGTTTTGCGCGCTGGTGAGTTTGCTCAAATTTTGACATTCACGACCACACGCGCTGCTTATTAATCCAAAATCCTCTTTAAGCTCATAAAATAGAAAATGAGTCATGGCTTAGCAGCTCGTCTGCCGTGGTTTTTCATTTCATTTATTTATTTTCATTTATTTGTTGAACAACGGTGCGTGTGACTCAGACCAACAGGAAAATGAGGAATATGACCTTTAAGAAAATATGACCTTTGACGCTCTTTATTCCAATTGGCTAAGACACGCAATACTTCCGCACACACTCGCTAAGTTCATCTAATGTAATCATTTGTTCGTCATTCGCTGACTGACTGCCCTCGCGGTAGAAACACCAAGAGTGATCAGTACCGAATGTATTTCATTATTCTTCATTGGAATACAAAGTATTTTTCTGCAAGCTGTGTTATTATTCGACGTTTGCCAGTGACGGCATTGTCTGTGAAATAGCGTTCAGCGCTTAGTGGTTATTGCACTATATAGGATTATTTGAGGAACTATCAGCAGAGAGCCAAAGTGAAACTAGGCCGTTGTTCGGCACCAAGCCGTTATGAATCACTCCAACCTGCTGTCAGCATTGTATCTGATATCACTGTTGTACTTCGTTACTAGTGGAGAGAAATGTGGGCTTGAGAATCTAAACGAACGCACTATTGTTTTCGTTGGGGAAACAAAAGGCGAAGATCGGACGAACAATACGCATTCAGTATTGGTGCGAGTATTAGAAAATGTTTATGGTGAAACATTTGAAGACGAAGTGAGAATTTTTCATATCGATAAAGCGGGCACGTGTTTTGGCAGTGGGCTTCACTTCACGAATGGAGATAAAAAAGTTTTTGTGGTGGAGACTCGTCCTGGTCTTAAGAAATATACTTTGATCTCGTCTCTTCCCTTGTCATTCAAACATCTCGCATTGAATGCTAGGAGGGGTAAGCGTCTATCAACGTGCACTTAGTTTTAAACACTTCATTGGTATAGAAATATGAGAAATGCAAACGTCAAAGAGAAAAATTTAACTCAATATTTTTACAAACATCAAGTTTATCTTGACCGTGATTAATATTTACCTGTTGAGCACGCGCAACATTACATGCATTTGCAATTTTGCATAATACGCGCGCGGATACAATGAACCCGCGCAATTTTTGCAATCTTATCACTAACAGGCTTTAGTTATTTCTTTGCAAACGCGTCATTTAGGAGCTAAGTTATCATAAACTTGGGAAACTGGTTAGATAAAAAAGCTGTCGCGTGAAGCAAGTGTCTGGATATTGCTCCATTATGTTGTGATAAGGGAAGGGGGTAGTTAGTTTGCACTGTGGACCCACGAAGTACCTAGTCAAGAATCCATTTACGGACCAAAGAGGACATTTCGCACGTATGTTGTAGAATGCGCACAGTCAAAGTAAATATAACTGTTTACATTTGAGATGAACGTTACACCTACTGGATCCTAAGTGTATGAGATATTATTAAATTATTTGTCTAACTGCTGGACATGTGTTTTTATTAATAAGAAAAAAATTTGGGGAAGAAAATACGTTATGCAATCCACGATCTCGCATGATTATATAACCAGCCTGAGTTGCTGGATTTTTAAGCATATATCTATTCCGGGTGATAAATTGCTTTCAGGTGGCATTAGAGAACCTTCTTCACTTTCAATCATTTAAATGTTTCGCGTAATTACCAGAAAAATATGCTGTATAGTCGCCAAGGCGTCAGTAAAACATCGACAAAAGAGTATTGGGAAAATCCAATCTCGACGTTTCAAATGAATGATATTTTTGTCAAATGTGCTTGTTTCCTTGCACTGGCACAATGAAAACAAACAGTTTCCGGGTGACAATGCGTTTTCAACCCCGCATGGTAATCTTTGTACATTCACATTCAGCATGCTAATTATCTCTCATAACTGTGCCATGTCCTGAATTCAAAAATATTTTGAAGCTGAAGAACATTATATTGACGATATCGTGCTTAGTAACACTTCACATTGATGAACAAGCTATGGCACAACCAGCGTCGTACAATTTCAATAGGGAAGTGAGAAAATGAGATGGACGTATTGATGATTATCCACGTAGCGTATTTGTGGTTTCTTAAGCTGTATATGTAAGAAATTTGCGCACCGGATTATCCTCACTGCATGGGAGGATGCTAAAATGAAAATGAAACGAAAATCCATGACAGTTGTGAATCTCATTCTTGGATTGCCTTATCAATAATATAGCATAGGAGTTACAGTGCAGTTGTTCATAAATCGAGAATGTGGTGAACTATCCATCTCTTATCAAAAATTGAGTTTGCGCACGAATTAAAGACATACTGAAAGAAATTGTGTTGACGTCTTTTTTCATGGTTGACCGCAAATCTAGAAGCGGCATTGCATCCCATTTTTATGCGTTTCGTTTTGCGAGATATTAATAATGTCAAGGTCATGTTTTGTGACGTGTTGCCCTTACTTTTTTGAACGTTTTCCAAAAATTTTTGCAAAAAGTTTTTGTCATGCCTATGAATCTCTTTTCACAGTTCTGCGCACTCGCCAACGAATGCTATGCAATACGCTATAATCTTTTAAGGTTTGATCCTACTTCAAAAAATGATAACGCTGGGCACAAGATTTTCATTCATTCAAAAATATAGTTGCGCAGAATATTTGAACTGCAGAGTTAGGGGGCTAAAATATCATCAAATCTTTTTCAGAAAAACTTGAAAGTCGCGAGTCGCTGGAAAGTTATTTCGCGGCAGATGATGAAACTTCTTGCGATCAGGACCACAAGTGTCATAGTGGAGGTTATTGCATCGTTATCGAGACGGGAAAAGCAATTTGTCGATGTCCAATTGTATGCACGAAAGAATACGACCCAGTTTGTGGCTCAGATGGAAGAACATTCCCGAATCCATGCGTAGTCAAATATGAATCATGTCTGAAACAAAAAAATATCACAATTGTTCATTATGGTCATTGTGGTAAGACCAATTCGCCTTTAAATATCAAATTCTAAATGCGCGTTCATTATTGTACTTTATAAAGTTCTTTTTGTCTTTGAAAATCCGACGCGTAAATTCCTAGAATTTCTGTTAAGTTATAAAGTTGATGCGCTTTGCAAAATTCTGGATGCGCGTTTTTGTAGAAAAAAGCCGGAAAACAGCGAGTTGCTGAGGAAAATATCGTGAGAAAGTTAATTTTTACTTGCATCTTCGTACTATTGCAGGAGTATCAAGCTGTAAAGATGTTTTGACTGAAGAACTCGGAAAGGATGATGGTGAATACGCCCTGCAAATCAACAACAAATGTCAGGTTCCTGTGCGTGTGTATTGCCATGGCATGAACACATCAGAACCGAAGGAATACCTCACACTTCCTCGAGGCATGAAAAACAACTATGCTATTGTTTATGGGAAAAGGTTACCCTCCACTCCAGTGTCGATGAGATCTCGTTGTGACGGCGTCCCTGGTAAATTGGAGTACTCACGTGCGGGAGTGACGCGTTTTGAGAAAGTACGAATGGATATCAGAAACATGCGCATCATTGCCGACGACTACACTTTTGCTGAAGTAGAATCTGGCAAGTCGATTGCATTTGGAGAAGCTGGAGATTGTTTCTCAGCGAACAAAGGAAGATGTCGAAAGGGAAGTTTCAAAATAGATCTTACTGATACAGGGTTACATATTGATGATCAGGTGAAATGGGTGACTAGGGGTTTTCCGCTAGGAATACGAATGCAGGATTTCTATAAATCCAGGACGGGTCACGTGATTTCAGCCAAATGTGGTGGATGGTGTGGTCACTGTGATCCGGATGGTCATATACAACTTGTGCAAGATGAGTGTTTGAGACAACAAGGTACTCATCACCTATATCTCTCACGCACATTAGCAATCGATTTATATTTCAAAAAAAGAACTTCTAAGTTGTAGACCGACGTTTTAAAAATTTTAAAAAATGAAACTTTCACTTTATTCCTTTCCACGACAAAAATATATCAATTATCATATCACAAAAACGTGTTTTTTATGATTTTAAAAATATGAAAACGTTGCGGCTCGGGTAGACTTGGCTTCAATAGTATAAGGGTCCCTGTAATGGTTTTTCACAAATTCCTTGAACCTTCGCTGTGTTTTCTTCAAATTTTATCTTTTCCTTATCTGTGGAGCATTAGCTTTCGAATGATTCCCGAGACGATACCAAATGAAAGTGGATGGAAGTGGATTCATCCTAAAGAATTTCCATTGATGAAGATGTTAAGAAGTTGAAAATATTTTCCCTTCGCTTTTTCACGAAATCTTTCGAAAGTTCTAATTTTGATCCAAACTACCCCAAATTTCGTCCAGGCATTACCAATCAATATATTAACCAAAATAAGACATTTTCAGATTATAGAAAAACGTTTTAAGATATCAAACTTTTTTTTAGATCCCTGCAAAGGTACTAGCTGCCCTTACTACTCTGTGTGTCTACCTTATCCCAACTCAGAGCTTGGTTACAAGTGTGTGTGTCCAAGTGGTTGTTCTAACGCTATCTCTCAAGTGTGTGGTAGTGACGGTAAAACGTACGACAACGAATGTCTTATGCAGCAAGAGGCATGTGCGACTAAAACTATGGTCACTCTTATAAAACTTGGTGCATGTGGTATGTTTATTTTTTTCAAGCTCTCGTAAAATTAAAAACGTTACAAGAGTATTGCAGAAGGGACAATCTTATGTGTAGTTTAGAGAGACGCTTTGATCGTGCTAGGTATATCTTTATTCCAACATAACAAGCTCCGCCCATGCTTTCAGTATCGTGTTCAGCACTTCAGCAGTGTCTTCATTGTTTTTCTTTAGTAAGTGATCAATCTGTGGATATAGTTTATCTCACTGATCTTTCTGGACAACAACGACAGGCAATTCTTACACAAGCATACACATTCCTACGAAACTTGCTGAACTTTTTTGATTTCACTACATTGCGAGGTCGGCTTGGCTATGTACAGTATTCCAGGAGCTATTCTTGGGTGACAATGCTAAATAAGGAGAAGAATCTTGCGAGCTTACAAAAAGTCATTCAAAGCATGCCTGGTAACCTGTATGGTAAACCACTCGAGACTATTCTGTCAGAGTTACACTTGAATTTCACAAATATGCTGAGCAGTGGGTATCCGCGCTCTTCCATTACAAAGGTGCTTGTCATTATAAGTGATGGTCAGTCTATTGTTCATCCTGAGCAGTTTGAGCAAGCTGCACAAACCTTGAAAGATCTCGGAGTGATGATTGTAATGTTCGCGGTAGGAAGTAAGAATTACTATGACAAGCTGAGACCTGCAGCCTCTGGTGAGGCTTACAGTTTCTGGGCAAGATATGATGTGCAATTACCTTTCCAGACTGCAAACGTTGCAAATGCTATCATCCAAGGTAAGGTTCCAGACGGCCACTAACCTACAGGTATATTCCTGAGTCCTTCTGTTGAAGTAATCAAAAATCTTCTTACAGGTTTACAAAGCTGTGAATGGATGCGATGTGAATATCACGGTTATTGTATACAGCATCGTATTGGCCGAGCTGAGTGTGTCTGTCCTATCGCTGGTGATCATATTGACCCAGTTTGTGGGAGCAATGGGAAAACTTACATTAATAATGAAGTTCTTATCCAAGATTCTTGTCGAAAAAAGACGTTCATTAAATCTCAGCAAGGAAGTTGCACTGTTGGTAAGTTTCATACCAGTATAGAAAATGGAGGAATCAGCCCACCCTCCCAACATCTATATGGGTTAACCAGTTCAGCTACCCACTCGCACGGGAGACGGGTTCGCCAACTTAGAACTCTATGAGGGCACTAGCCCGTCTCCAATTTAGCATACAAAGTGACAATTGAGGCGCACATCTTCACAATGAAAGCTGTCCTCTATATAAACGTGATCCACGAGAAATTATCACCTTTTTTACACAAAAATGATATCAGGATATTCTGTTTGATCGTATTCCCCTCTCTTCCTAAAATGCAAACCAGCACACCCACATCAATATTGCGTGTTTCCACAGTTTTTTTCTTTCTTAGGAGCGTGCTGGAGTGTTACTTGTGACCACTACTCGTTTTGCGAACTAAACAGTGTAGGGGATCCAAGATGCGTGTGCCCAACATCTTGCAACCCACGTGTGCTGCTCGTCTGTGGGAGCAATGGACAGGTTTATGAAAATGAATGCGCATTACGAAAATGGTCGTGTCAAAACCGGATTTACGTGACTGTTGCTTATACTGGTCCTTGTAAGTGATGTTTTCTGTTAAAATTGTCGGCTTGGCCTCAACTTTGATTGCAACGATTTCATTTTCAGGTAAATCAGGTCCGATCGATGTTGTATTTGCGATTGACGGTTCTAGCAAGACTGATCCAACTCGTTTCACGGAAATGAAAAATTTCTTGAGTAGCGTCGTCTCTTATCTTCCCGTATCAAAATCCGGAATGCATGTGGGTGTGGTGGAATACAGTGATAAACAATACATTGAAATAAACCTGGGCGAGTACTATGAAACTCTTGCGTTGCGTGAGGCTGTTCAATTGATCAAACCCAGTGAAGGTAGAACGTCGAGGACGGGTGATGTCATCAAATTCATCCGAGAAGAATTGTTTAGTCGTAACAGACCAAGTCGATCCGGTGTTCCCAGAGTTCTCGTCATTCTCACAGATGGAAGAGAGTTTATTGGAGACAGTGCAGAAGCTGAAGCAGAGTTACTAAAGAAGACTGGTGTGAGAGTACTGGGTGTAGCAGTTGGTGATCATTCAGATATTGTCGATCTGAGTAAAATTCTAAGTCCTAGAGAAAATTTGTATGCAGTGAAGCAAGGCAGCAGTCTAAGTCGTCTGGCACCTTCTTTGGCAAAAGATATACTGAAAACTACGAAACGTAGGTGTTTGGAAAGATTTGCATGGGAAACAACAGTTCCATTTTGAGATCATCCCTTTCTTTCTTGCAAAGGATTTTTTAGTATGTTCAGTTATTCCCTTTCAGGATCACTAGGACCGCTCATGGATATCGCGTTTCTTCTGGATGGTTCTAAAGAGAGTCGAGCTCAGTTCGCCGAAATTAAATACCTGCTCAAGCAGTTTGTATCTTCTCTGGATATTGGTAAAGACAAAATTCATGTTGGGATTATTACGTATGGAAACACCGCGACAATTAGTCTTCCTTTTGATTGGTTAAACGATATTCCATCAATTAATGAGTTCATTGATGCCCTTCGAGCTAGTGGCGGTGTCTCCCGACTTGATCGGGCGCTAACAAAGACTCGAGAGCTGTTCACGATCGAACGTGGATACCGGCCAGGTGTTAGCAAGGTTGCAGTGCTGGTGGGAAATAGCAAAGATGGCAGTGAAGATCTGCAAGATGCCGTACAGAAAATAAGAAAAGATGGTATAAGATTGTATGTGGTTGCATCCGATAAACCAAGTGGTAAGATGTTGCAAACATTGACATCTGAAGAAGATATTATCAAGATTCCAAGTTTCCAAGGTGCAGAGAAGACTGTGGCAGAGATTGTGAAGCATATAGGAAATGAAGACAACGGTGAGTAAATATTGAAAGAAATTATGTAGAAGTTGAAATTCAGCTTGCAGAGTTTCACCTTGCAGGTCAGTTTCATCTCAAAAACTTCTTCCGTATCATCTTGTTTTAGCCAACGCTCCCGTGTATGATATCGTGTTCGCTCTCGGAGCATCTGGCCTAACACAGTCCAGCATTTTATCCTTGCAGAAGAATCTCGTGGAGAAGTTGATCAAGTTCCCATCGACTTCTGATCGTAATTACGCACTCATTCAATATGGTGCTACTGCTGTTGTACGAAGTCGTCTTGAGCAATTCCAAAATATTCCCGCGTTTCTAAACACGTTAAACGGGCTCTCACCCTCAAACTCTGAAAACGTTGATCTAGCATCTGTCCTAACACTCGTTCCAGATCTTTTCCGATCAAGTGCTCCGTATTCCAACAAGGTTTTGGTACTTTTCACCAACAGCCTGTTGCCATCAGACGTCAGTAACTTAGTAACGGCAGCGCGAGGCCTGATGCGTCGTAGCATTAAGATAGTTGTGGTCAATACTGGAGTTCGTGCAGATCATTCGATATGGTTACCGGATTCTTCACTTGTCGTGGAAGCTGATCCTAGAAATCTGGATCAAACGAGAACAATTCATGAAATTGGGAGCTTGCTTTTTCAGGGTAATTTTTGGTTTCTTTGTGGATTTTCACTTACACCAAGCCAGATTTTCATTTGCACAGTTTGCTGGATCTCATGCCTTACAGCTCGAAGTCTAGAAAACTCCCAGAGAAGAAAAACAAGTTTGCTCCACGAGAATTGATTTAGCAAATAAAACGGGCTTTACACAGTCTTCATTTTACATGAGAAGACCGATTTTCTCATCATGATCTTTACCAGCTCTACATATGTTATTTTTCCTTGCTACTCTCATGGTGAAATGGTAGAGCTACCAAAGGTGACAATGACCTCATATTTTTAATTTTAGCTCCATGTTATGCAATAAGATGTCAATTCCATGCTATATGTATTCCTCATGCCGATTCGTCCTTCACCTGCCAATGTCCAACATCTTGTCCCAATGTGCCTGATGTTGGACCAGTGTGTGGAAGTGATGGCAAGACTTATGAAAATCATTGTACATTGAGAAGGGATATATGTGTCAAACAGATTGATGTTCAAGTGAAGCATACTGGACGTTGTGGTAAAACAGATCTTAACTTTTGCCTCACTGGCAATCTAGTAATACCTACTGCATGAAGGAAGAATTGTTTTAATTTACCTCTATACAACACTACATGTTTCAATTTTCTGCATCTGTTTCTCTAGAAGAATTAAGGATTTTTCTTGCTGACAGGCCTTAAGACTTCCTATTCTAGCTCAAGTTTACTTAAACTTCTGTATATTTGTTTTCTAGTTCTTCAAATGCCTGTAGATATTGGATTTCTTCTTGATGGTTCTGGTAGCGTGGGAAAGGAAGGATTTGAACGTGTTCTAAGTTTTGTCAATCAAATTGTGTCCTCTTTTGATGTTTCTCGTCGAACAGCGCAAGTTGGTGTGACAGAGTTCAGCAATTCACCTAGCATTCAAGTGAATCTTGATGATTTTCAGGACTCTAAACTGCTTCAAGAACGAATCAGTGGAATCCATCATTCCGGTGGACGAACACGAACGGATGTTGCTCTACGAATGATGGCCCGGGAATTCTATACTATCGATAAAGGATCCCGTGCAGGTGTTCCCAAAGTATTAGTGCTTGTCACCGATGGAAAGTCAACAGGAACTGAGCCTCTTTCTGAAGCAGTGAAAGGGTTACATAGGAAGGGTGTGATGATCTACTCTGTTGGCATAGGAAATCAAGTGAACATGGAAGAACTCAAAGATATCAGCAAGACAAAGATGGATGTACATATCTCCAAAGACTTTAATTCAGTAGGATTGATTGCTTCTGCATTGGTTGACAAAATTGCTGACGATCTCACAGGTAAGTAAATATTTTTTGTTGTTAGAAGAAGTATTTTTTGATACTTTCTTCAGACACTCTGATCTCTCTGCTTTCTGTAGCTATCTAGCATTAGAAAAAGTTGTTATATATTGGATGTATGTTTCATTATTTAGATCTTCCACCACTATCTTTGGACATATTGTTTGCTATGGGGGCTTACGGTTCAAGCGCTTCTTCTTTGTTTAACGAGGAAAAGGTCGTCATTGGTACCGTTCTTGATAAGCAGGGATCTACTAATGCTAGATATGGCCTTGTACAGTATGGTGCTTACTCGGCTGAGCTTCTCAAGTCTTTACTGGAATTCAAAAGCAATTTAGACTTCAAAAGATTTGTTGAAACAACTTCATTAAAGTCTCGTGGCAGAGCATTAACTGCGGCTATGAATAAAGCAGGGGAGGAGTTCTCATCAAGCAATGCTGAACGAAAAGTACTAGTTTTATTTGCAAATGCCTTACCGTTACGTTTCAATGATCTGGCGGCTGCGTCAAAGAAACTTAGCTCTCGAGGTGTGAAGATTGTGGTCGTATACTCTGGAGACAACAACGATCGTATGCAATTTGAAGAGATTGTCGAAAGCAATGAAGATCTACTTCGTTTTGTCACTAAGAGCAGTGTGACTCCAAACAAGATAGCATTCCAATTATTCAAAGGTCAGTTTAGTTTCAGAGGTCCATTTCAACAAAATTGTACTTATCTTCATTTACTTTTGATTTAAACTGTCAACCCAGATTTTCCAAATCAATATCTTACTTTTAGATCCATGTCATTCAGTCAAGTGTCAGTTTAGTGCAAGGTGTGTGAGTAAAGCTGATGATTCAGTATTGTGTGAATGCAGTAATATGCTACAAATGATTGGTACTTCAGTCTGTGCAACTGATGGTCAGACTTACTCGAGTCTTGGCGCGCTTCAGCTGGCCTCGTGTCGTCTTGGCAGAGAACTTTCAGTAAAACATGACAATGCTTGTGGTAAGTGAACACGGCATACTGAAATTCATGTAGCACAGTGAAATTCAAGCAGTCCACTTGTAGTCAAAACATTCGTTCAAGCAACATATTGTCTTCCGATTTTAGAAACGAGACCATTCTTGGATTTGCTTTTTATTGTTGATGGTTCCTCCAGTTCAAGCCAACAAGAATTCCAACTTTTCAAATTGTTTGTGAAATCTATCATGGATTCCTTGGACATTGGTGAAACATCAACCAGGGTAGGCCTGATTGAATACAGCAACAGGGCTACGCTTGTATTCCCGTTGAATCAGTACTATGAACAAGGTCAACTCATGAATGCTATCGATAACATGGAAGCTTCAGGCGGATTAGAGACTGTCACAGGTCAGGCATTGAGATTAGCCGTTGATCAGGTGTTTACTCGTAATGGTGGAGACCGTCCTGGGGTGAAAAATGTTGTCATACTAGTCACTGGCGAGTCAACTGGTAGTCTACCTTTGTCGCGTGAGGTTGAATTGTTAAAAGATTCTGGGACAGATGTTCATACTATGTTGGTGGGAGCCACGGTTGACAAAATTGAGCTTCGCAATATTTCATTGGAGGAAGACAAGTATTACATAGTTAAGAATGTCTATGAATTGCTCCGAATACCAGCACGAGTTGCAAGCAATATTTTGGGTAGTATACGAAAAGGTAGGGGTAAAACAATGACTTCCAACTTCAGAATAAAAAATGGAAAATGAATATTTCAGTTGCACTAATTTTGATTGTGTTGTACCTGCTTTGGTGGAACAATGTGAAATTGCAAAGCTTCCTTCCTCACTTTATTAGAATTGGCAAAATTGGCATTTTATATTGATTATATTTTGGTACAAGATCTGTTGTGTTATGGTAGTTTTATTCAGTCATTTATACTTAATGTCTTCAAACGTTTGGCAATGTCTCATGATATTCAGTTCTTTAGCTGCATACACCACTGCATAAAGGCCAGTTTTAAATCATTGACGTTCACAATTGAATTTCATTTGATACAAGATATCATGGTCATGCGATGCATCTCATCTGCAACCAATTTAATCTGATTTTAGTCGGGTAGAACATGTCAATCACCGTAATATCTATCATCACAATTTGTCGTTTACTTCAACACAGGGCAATCTGAGAATGAAATGGAGATCGTTTTTGCTCTTGGGGCCAGTAATCCCAACAGTGTGCAGATATTTGAACAAGAGAAATTACTGACCAATTTCCTGATCCGCGAACAAAAGGGAATAAGGACTCGATATGGTGTCATCACATACTCCAACACTGCCAGTACTCAAGTCCCTCTGGAATCTGCAATTGATATCTACGGTCTACAAGATCAAGTTGGCGCTCTCAAGTGGCCAGGTGTTGGATCACGAGTGGACACGGCTCTGAAGGAAGCAAATTCTCTATTTGTCAACTCAAAACCTGATTCTCGTAAAGTATTAGTGATATACATGAGTGGCAAGGCTGTAGCACCTGCATCAACAATACGTCAAGCAGTCAGACCCTTAATGGAGCAAGGCGTTCGAGTGGTGTTGATAGGATATGGTGATCAGTTAAATGATGATCAAGTGCGTGCAATTACCAAGTCTAGAATGGTTAAACCAAGTGGTAATCAAGATGAAGATGTCTATATGATTTCTTCAGCTATGTATAAAGGTAGGACCTGTGCAAATTTCTGTTGAAGGCTTTACAATTCATTTAATATTATGACACCAAACAAATGAGCTACATCTTACTGATATTCTTAAGATATTCATGAGTTGTCCCACAGTTACGTTTATGTAGATTACACAGTTAATCTTATAGTTTATGTTTCACAGATCCATGTGCACTAGTAAGATGCCAACATGAAGCTATATGCGAGGTCAATGCAGATGACTCGGTTTCTTGCGTGTGTCCCAATGTCAAAGAATGTCCATCAAATCGCAAGGCAATCTGTGCAAGTGATGGAAAATCTTACTACAATGAATGTTATCTGAAAGCTGAAATCTGTCGAGTGCAAAAGAAAATAACTATTTCCTACACTGGAGGTTGTGGTAAGTCCTACGGTTCATGAATTCCTTTAGTGAGAGGTATCATCATGAGCTTTGTTGCTTAAACATGTAGATGGGGATGAGGGTGTAGGTGAGAATAAAGATGTAGAGATGGTTGTAGTTGAGAATATAGACATAACTAAGGATCTTAACATAGATGAGGATGTAGACGTGGATGAGGGCAGATGGAGGTGTAGATATGGACGTAGCTTGGAGTGTAGGTATGGATAAGGGTACAAGTGATAATGAAGATGAGACTTTGTACGTAGGTGGGGATGTAGATGTAGTTGAGGATGTAGATGAGACTTTAGATGTTGATGTGGATGTAGATTTACATGATGGGAATGAAAGAAGATATAGAGGAAGCAGTAGAATTCACTCAAACTGCCTGGACACGTTCAAGCCACATGAATCTGCACAAAATCAGCCAAACTTGCTTAAAATCACTTCATCTAATACAGATTTACTCGGATTTGCTTGAATCACTCACACCCTCTCAAATTTACTTGAGCTCACTTCAAGTAACTAGAAGTCACTTAAACAGACTAGAGCACACCCAACCTGACTCGAAATCTGTCAAACTTTGACTTTGCTATTTGTTATTTTAGGTCTAACACAACCTTTAGATCTTGCTTTCGCATTTGATGGTTCTGATAGTATGACTGAAGAAGGCTTTGAATATCTCAAACAATTTGCCAGTTTGATTGTGAAATCTTATAACATATCTCCTCATGACACTCGCGTGGCAATCCTTGAATACAGCAATCATCCTAGAGTCGTTTTGAAACTCAGTGAGGGTCAGTCTTCTGATAATGTTATTCAAACAATCAAAAACATGGCTGTCTCTCGTGGAGTAAGCAGTTCAACGAATCGAGTTCTTGAAGAAGCAATGAGGAATATCTTTAGTCCACAAATGGGAGCTCGTCCAAACGTACCCAAATTTTTGATCTTGATCACCCATAGTAGGAGCTCTTCCCCAGTGATGCAAGCCGTGAAAGGCTTGAGAGCAGCAGGCGTGCGCATCCATGTGGTTGGTGTAGGATCTCTTGTGGATGATCAAGAACTTCGGCGTATTGCTGCAGGGGAAAGGGCTGTTTACTTTGTAGATAGACCAGATGAGGTTCCCAAGATTGCGGGTGTTATTGTCAGGGATATTAACCAAGGCGTGACCCAGAGTAAGTACAATAAGTTCTAGCAAAAGTGATAACGATCAGATTTCTAAATTTTATCACTAGCACTTGATCAAGTTATGCTACACCATCCAAACTCTAATGTTGAGCTTCGGCATGTGTTTTTCATTTTTAATAATTTTATTTCAAACACCTTGCCAGGGAGCAGCAAAGGTCTGATGGATATTGCTTTCCTACTTGGAGCTAGTGAACCTAGAGCTCAACGATTATTTGAATTCCAAATGGATGTTGTAAAAGCATTCTTGGATCGCGACTTTCCAGTAAAAACCCGATATGGTTTGATTATCTATGGCACCAGTAAAGCTATTATCAGAATGTCCTTTGAAGATTTCCAGGAAAAGTCCCAACTTAAGAATTTCTTAGAGCTGATGAGTTGGTCAGAGAATGGTGCTGCATTGGACGATGGTCTTCAGAAGGCTGAAATTCTTTTCCAAGAATCATCTCCATTGCATTCCAGGAAATTTCTTATGGTGTTCATTACATCACCCACTAGGACATCTGTGGCGCAGTTGAAGCTGAGATCCAAGAATCTTCGTGAAAAAGGCATCAATATTATTGTAATTCCAATCGGCCGCAACATTGACAATCGTGAGATTTCAGGAATCTCTACAAGACGTGAGAATGTCATTCATGCCACTCCTGGTGGAGGTAGTCAACCTGTAGTAAATAGAACTGAGAAAATTTTTACAATTGATCCATGTAGCGCAGTGGACTGTGATTATTATGGAGTATGTATTGCTGATGAGCATGGTTCTACTCGCTGTGTATGCAAAAAGACGTATGCTAAGAGATACAAGCCAGTGTGTGGTTCTGATTTGAAAACATATAGTAATGTGGAAGCAATGGAAGTTGCGTCATGTGTGATGAGGAAGAAAATCACGCAAAGATCAACAGGAGAATGCAGTGAGTTATTTAGGAAGAATGTTGTATAGTTTCAGTATAACACAATTTCTTTTTTGACTTTTTCAAAAGGTAGTGGATGCACTTATTGAGAATTACTTTCCACTCAGGAAAGTTATATTTCATGAGCTCAAAATATGTAAGAATACAAGTAGTATGGCTAGCCTGTTTGTCCTTTGGATCATCTTTTAGCACTACGTGATATCTTATAATTAAGTTAACGAAGGAAAAAATGTATGAGTTTCACGTATATATGTCCTCCAAATATGATGGTTACATTTATTGTTACAAATGATACCATCAAGCTCTCGGCTTTGCTTAGTGAGAATTGTCTCTTCTCTGCCCTGCCCTGCGAATTATCTTTTTGTGGCATAAAATTGCTTTAATATTTTGACGACAGATTAGCATACCTAGTTGTCTTCAAGACATATTCTTTGCCTTCAAAGAATCATAAAATTTCAACTCTCACTCTTTGAATTGTCATTTGTTTCATTCAGATTATCGAAAGCTTAAGGTCACTGACCTAGCATTTGCTTTGGATGGCTCTAGCAAACTGAGTGGACAAGAGTTCAATCATTTGAAAGCCTTCATAGAAGCAGTTGTACAAAACTATGAGATCTCCCAACCTGGCACACATGTTGCAGTGATTGAATACAGTGATACAGCGAGGGTGGCAATATCTTTCAAAGATACGAAAACTATGGACAGTTTTAAACAAGCAGTAGATAGAATAAGACCATCTCGAGGTCAAACCTCGGCCATGAATGAAGCGTTGAAATTAGGAAGAGAAGAGGTGTTCAGTCCTATTGGTGGAGGACGACCAGGCATAAAAAAGGTAGCTGTGCAAAGTATTAGTTGTAGAGCTATGCTGTATCTTCTGCTTGCTGAAGAAATTACACCTGACTTATATAGTTGTAACCGAAGCCTTATCTGAAGCATGAACAATTCGAGGAGAGTGATGGCTGTTGCTGATCATGACCCAAACAACAATGGGCCTCGGCTGCAATACAATTTTATAAATGCATTGATGTTTCGTTTTAAAGGTATTCATTGTGTTAACAACCGATGCCGAAAGTGTTCCAGTGCCTGACCGCCTTGCTCTTGACCTAAGACAACATGGTGTTGCCTTGTTTGTCATTGGCATCGGAAGGGATATGGATCCTGGTGTGTTGAAAAATATCTCCGGAGATAGCAATCAAGTGTACGCTGTACCTAACACTCAAGGCTTGTCAACTATCCTTCACGATGTAGTAAAAGATATAAAGGATAACAGAGATGGTAATTATTATTACATTTCTGAATACGTACGTTATGTCAAAAACTATTTGTTAACTCTTGAAGTTTCTAATCTTCAAAACAATGTCTCATCTATTGCTTTTTTATGCCTGATGATCAATGAACAGTTCTGATCTAAGTAATCTCAAATTCCTTTTGGTTTTAATCCTTTTCCTTTTTCCAAAACTATCATATACTCCCAGTTTTTGCCAGAAAGTGATCCTCCTAGTGTGATTTAGATGCTTTATCATTTTTGTACAGATCTTTTGATTAGTAAATTTCCTTCTCTTACTAATTGTTTTTCAGACTTTGATGATAAATTGGACATTCTCTTTGGTCTTGGTGCATCAGGGGTGGATAGCAAAATGGTTTTTGCATTTGAAAAAGGGATTGTAAAATATGTGATTGGCTTGCCAAAAACAGCCAAGACCCGCTATGCAATGATAGATTACAATAATGGCATGAAGATGTTGATTAACTTTAATGATTTTGAAGATGAAAGCAATCTGAAGAATCGCATTGACTCTATAACTTGGCAAGGACCTGGTAATGATTTTGAGAATCTACTTATAAGTGTGAGAAAGGCATTTGAAATGCGAGAGAAATCAAGAAAGGTTTTCATGGTGTTTGTCAATGATCGGTTGAACACAGATGTGAGTGTGATTACACGTGCAGTTCGAGAGCTGAATTCTCTTGGTATCAAGGTTGTTGTTGTTAGTATTGGAGATAGAGTGGACAGCTCTGAGATTGCTGCAATGACCTTGTCAGTGATAGTACATGGTAGAACAACTGATGATGTAAAAACTGTTGGAGATTTGGTTGCATCAGCAACATTGACAGGTAGGAAAAATTCAGTACAATTGAGTGCAATTTTTCACTACAGAATCTAGAGGTAAAAGCACATTACTTTGAGGCAGTACATTGCTTCGTCTAGGAAAAGAGATTTAGCGTAATTATTGAAGCTTATTTTGTTTTGAAGCTTGGTATCCAACCAGACTACTTTCTAGATCACATTGCATTGAATTATATGGTGATATGTCATAAAAGAAATACTTTATCGCTTTTTCGATGTAACAAAAATCTGTGAAAATGATGTTAACTCTGTATAAACACATGCATTGATACATTGAATTTTTTCAAGTCTTCAATGGCTAAGATTGGCATTTGGGTTCTGCTGGAATGTTAACCTTGATACTGTATATTTTCCCATGAAGGGTCACATTTGGACTTCTCCTTTTCTTTGCATTTGTAAATCATTTGCATTGTCCATTTGGGTACCTCTAAGGATAATTACACCTAAGGCTTGAGTTTTTGCCCATCACAGTGTGACTATCACTTACAAAAACATCATTACCCACCATGCCCTCAGTGTTGAAGTACTCCTTGGCATCTAATGGTTTAGATGCCAAGGAGTAATTCAAGGTTCTAAAAGACTTATTAATACATTTATCCACACAAATATATACCAGTACTTCATTACACTATGTTGATTTTCATCAATAGATCCATGTGCTAGTATTCAATGTTCCTACTATGGCCAATGCATTGCAAACGTTGATGACTCATCCAGCTGTGAATGTCCTGATGATTGTTCACCTGATCACAATCCAGTGTGTGCTTCAAATGGACAGACTTACATCAATGATTGCTTCATGAAAATATTTTCTTGTCGAAACAAAGTTATGGTCACAGTGAAACATCAAGGAGAGTGCGGTAAGTGATTGTGACAATAACATACAGTTCAATCTTAAAGAGTAATGATCGGTTTATAAATTTCTTATTAGTATCTAAAAATGCTGTGGATCTCGTGTTTGTCTTGGAAGGATCGAAAAATATAAATCCAGAACAGTTTAAACAGTTTAAAAAGTTTGTGAAGTCCACCATTAGCCAATTCCATGTATTTGATTCAGCAACTCGTGTCGCTGTAGTTGAATACAGTGACAAGCCCGTGGTTAAAATAGCATTCAATGAATACACAAATGCTAGTCTGCTGAAAGAAGCAGTGGAAAAAATTCAGCCTTCTCGTGGTGAAGGTGTAGCTACAGATCGTGCGTTAAGACTCATAACAAGTGATGTGTTTACACCTCTGCATGGATCACGAACTGGAGTACCTAAAGTTGTTCTAGTACTCACTGGTAGTGAGTCAACAGGGAGCGAAGCTCTAAAGGATGCAGCTCGGCCACTAATAGATCGTGGAGCAAGGATATATGTCATTTATACTGGAAAGCAAGCGAATCCCGAAGTGGCAGATATTGCTACAGGTGGTGAAGATGGAGTGATCACTGCCTCTGAGTATGATCAGTTCTCAAAACTTGGTAGAAACATTGCAAAAAACATAGTGTCACGACTTGAAACAAGTAAGTTAGGTATTTACTGATGGACTAAATTTTATAAAGGAACAATACCATGTGTACTCCCAGTTATGTTATCATTCTTATTAACTAACTTACAGATAGCAAAGAAAATCTTCTGGACATGGTGTTTGTGATTGGATCGACTGGACATGACGCCCACACTGTGTTCTCTCAACAGAAAGACTTCATAAAGTCCATTGTCGACAGAGCCAAGCATCTTAATGCAGCATTTGGAATCATTCAGTATGATTATGCCGGTCATAAGTCACTTGGCATTAATCCCAAATCCTCAAAAGAAGATCTCTGGCATTCCGTGGATCAACTTCAACACAGTAGGTCAGGAACCCGACCTGACAAAGGTCTAAGAAAAGCCATTGAGATTTTAGATGAAGAAGGAAGATCGCGTGCTCGACGTGTGATCATACTGTCCGGAAATGATCGAATGGCATTAGATAACAACGAGCTAAGAGGACTATCCCGATTGTTGTCGTCAAAAAATATTGAGGTTTTTTTTGTGGGATATGGATCGCAAGTGGACCAACAGAAAGTGAATGTAATTGTTGGAAACAAGAAGAATATCCATATTGTACAGCCTGGTGAAACACTGGAGAATACAATGGATATCGTCACTGAAAAATCTCTCACAGGTTTGACATTTGAATTACCTTGTTCTAGTTAAAAGCTAGTTTCCATTTTATCACTGACAGTTGACAATATTCCAATACATACAGTTACAAATCTGGACCACTCAACAGTCCATCTCTTCGATTTTAACCTAGGTGAAGTGCTCATGATTATCCCAATTTTAATACATAGTTTAATATTTATAGATCCATGTGCTGCTGCAAGCTGCAGTCATGGTTCGAAATGCCATGTCTCCGCAAATCGTTCCATCTCTTGTGTGTGTCCAACGTGTCAAAAACCTTTGCAAAGTAATATGTTGTGTGGAGATGACGGTGTGACCTATGATGATCTCTGTGCAATGGAAGCCAGCTCTTGTTTGAAGAAAAAGATTATCAAAATAGCTTACACAGGGCAATGTGGTATGTTATTAGCATATATCATATAAATGTTGAGGAGTGCAGAATTATGTTCACATGTTTGTCCTTTCTAGAAAAATCTATGGAGGTAGATCAAGATTAGCACTGTCTTTGGGCGGAATGCAAATACTCACTTGACATGCACACAATATTGCAATAGTCTCATATTGAGATAGTCTTGAGCAGTCAAAGTCCATCATATATGCAACTTTTTTATAAATGATTATTTTTCTCTAAAGCACCTTTTGAAATCATCTTTGCTGTGGATGGTTCAAGCAGCTTAAGCAGATCGGAATACAGCACAGTGCAACGATTCATTCAATCTATTGTTGATTCTCTGCCGATAACAAGAAATGAAGTCCAGGGAGGCATGGTTGAGTACAGTGATAAAGCTACTCTTAGTATTCCACTAAATCGTGCTGGTGACAAGTTGGCTTTAAAAGATCAAGTTTTGTATGTTGCACCCTCACGTGGATATAAAGTTTCTACAGCAGAGATGATTGAGCTGACAGCCAAAGAGGCATTCAGCAAAGAGAAAGGTGCTCGTCCTGGTGTACCTAAATATCTTCTTGTAATAACAGATGATGAAGTAGTTCCTACTAAAGAACTCGAAAATGCAATAAAGAAAGCGAAAGAAACTGGTGTGAATATGTATGTGGTGGATATCGGAGATAAGATAAACATTGAATCATTAAAATTGCTTGCTCCTATTGCAAAGAATAGGTATGCTGTTGATAATGTTAGATCATTGAGCGCTATTACTGATGACCTTGTGAAAAATCTTCTAATGGATGTAGCTGAACGTAAGTTTGTACTTTTGTCTTCACAGCCTTCTTATGCTTTTGTCATACATTTTTTAACTCTCTAGGCACTCTATTTTTACTATATTTACTATTGTATATTCTTGTACTTTTGTTTCTTCTACGCATGCTTCATTTAATTTTTTCTCATATTTAATTTTCTTTTATTCTGTATTTTGTGTTCTATTTCATCCAACAGCTTTTTCTCTGCTAATCATGAACTCCTTCTACGCTAGGCAAGCGACCTCTTGAGATTGTATTCACAATGGGATCCTCCAATCCTGATGCACAAGCTGTTTTTAACTGGCAAAAGAGATTTGTGAAAGAAATACTCAAGCTTCAGAGCCATCAACCTAATCCACTATTGTCTACCAGTTTGTCACCACTTCAGAGTATTGTTTATGGTATCGTTGTGTACGGAAAGCAGGCTGTTCCTCTTGTAAAGATTGGATCAACACCTGATACCAAAAGGCTGAGCTCCTTAATAGATCAGATTGACTGGCCAGGCGAGGGAATATCTAGTGAGAAAGCTTTATTGGAAGCTGAAAAACTTTTTAAAATATCTGGTAACTTAAATCCACGCAGAGTTCTTGTTCTGTTTTTGAATGATAAGATTGAAGTTGAGCCACCCGTTTTAAAAGCCATGGCTGACAGATTCATGAGGAAAGGAATTGAGATTCTTGTTTTGGCTCTTGGAAGTCAGATTAATGAAACTCAGTTAGATATCCTGACTGGAGGTACAGACCATATCCTCTTTAAAATGTCGCATACGGATCAACTTGCCGATGTCTCTAAGTATCTTCGTGTGATAGAATATGGTAAGTCTAAAAGTCTTTAAAGGACTGATAGTCTTCTTACTTTTGTAGTCACTCTACAAATTCTTACGTTTGCGTTTTACATTTTTCACTTGTTGATGATCCAGAAGTTTCTTCAGTAAATAAAGGAAGTTGAAAATTTCCACTAAACCACCAGTTAAGATGGGTTTTAAGAGAAACGACATGGTCTTTCTCATGTCAAATGTTTTCGTGTGATATTGCAAAAACAGCTTTATCATGTTTAGATCCCTGTGAAGTGACGCAATGCAGATATGACAGCATCTGTAGAGTAGTATCTGGAAACACAACAAACTGTGTTTGTGAGAAAGAATTCACTTCTGTATTTGACCCTGTGTGTGGGACTGATGGCCGTACTTACAGCAATGTCCAAGAAATGAAGTTTATTAACTGTCAAACGACGAAAACTACTAATGTCCTTCATGTCGGGGAATGTGGTATGTAAAGCTTTTGGAACAGTGGTATTTGCCGTTCAAGTTATGTTTTACCAATGTGCTCATTATGCTCTCTTTCTTTCTAGTGTCTTCACCTTACCCACAACCCAAGCATGCAGTTGACCTCGCCTTTGTGTTAGATGGTTCCGATACTTTGTCTCCATTACAGTTTAAGAGTGTCAAGAAATTTATTTCACGTACTTTGGATCGCTACGTTATCTCACCTGAGGAAACTCGAGTTGCACTAATAGAGTACAGTGATAAAGCAACCCTGGTAGCTTCTCTGACTAAGTATAGAGATCGTGATACTCTCCAAGAAGCTATTGATAACATTCGCCCTTCTCAAGGTTCAGGTACAGCGACAGACGAAGCACTGAAACTAGCTGCTGCACAAGTATTTACACCAGAACATGGATCACGCCCTGGTATGCCCAAAGCACTCCTCCTAGTGACAGACAGTAAGTCTACTGGTCCTGAATCTCTGCAAGATGTGACTGAAACACTACGCAAGAAGGGTGTTTCAGTATATGTTGTAACAGTTGGAGATGAATGGTATGAAGAAGAAATGAAAACTCTGGCACCAAGTTTTGCTCATGTTGTTTCTGTTGATTCATTGAAAGAAGTAGAAGAGTTGGCACCCAAGATTGTACAAACTATTGACGACAATGTCGAAATAAGTATGTAATGTAACTGTACGTTGTAGCTCTTAAAGAAGTTTAGCATGTGAGTGTTGTTTTCAGGGAGGTTGTTTGAAGCACCTTTAGCTTAAACGGTGCATAGATCAAAATGGAAAACATATTTATGTATTCCTTGAACAACAAAATTGAAAGTTTCTTAACTTACTACAATTATGATGCATTATTTACCCATTGTTCTACAGCATAATGTATGATTTGAAAGTTTTAGAAAATGTGTGGGAGCGTTTTCGAATTATGACTTACCCACTGTTTAAACGAAATTGGCTTTGAACAACCGGCCCCAGAAGCTGATTGTATAATAAGGAGGAACTCATAAAATTCCTACTCCTTACTGCTCTATAGATCCTTGCAAAAGTATTTAAAAATACTTGAATAGCTCCAGTGAATACTGAAACACCAGAACATCTCTGTACGTGCTAAAACAATGAAAGCAACTTCTATTTTTTAGGAAAATCAACCAGAGCAGTTGATATTGTCTTTGTGATGGGTTCATCTGATCCGAACGGCCGACTCACGTTGGCCAAACAAAAAGAAATTGCAAAATCTATTGTGGACCTACCTGACACAGCTGGACAACGTTATGGCATTGTACACTACGATAGCTATCCTACAGTTCCTGCACGTTTGGGATACATTCGAGATAAGGAGTCTCTGAATAATATAATTGACATGATTACTTGGCGAAGAGATGGAACAGCCTTTGTAGATGCTCTACACATTGCAGAAGATCAATTTCACAGGGAGGGACGTCCTCATGCAGACTCTGTTCTAGTGTTGTTTAGCGATGGTAAACAAAAGACCACAGCACTAGAGTTGTCGAAAGTTGGGGCAATGTTGCGTAAACGTGGAGTTATAGTCAAAGTTGTATCTACTGATGAGCAAACTGATAGGAATCAGTTAAGACCGCTTATTCCTAGTGATGCCAGTATCGTTGGCATTAATGTAACAGAATCTACTTCAGATGTTATCATCAGTAAGATTGCTTGGGGTGTACTATCAGGTAAAGCTTCTCTCCTATTTTACAAGAGCAATGATGTTGTGGCTAGGATAATGTTCACTACACAACTGCTTCCCATATGTAGATATCTGTGCAGCAACGTACTGCAAGTTTGGTGGGTACTGTGTGAAACAAACAGATGGTAGCACCAGGTGTCAATGCAACGAGATCTGCTCCCAAGTCTATCAACCAGTCTGTGCTTCTGATCTTAAGACCTATAACAATGAATGTGAAATGAGAGTGAAGGCATGCAAGGAGAAATTGGAACTAACTGTTAAACACCATGGGTCATGTGGTAAGTAATTAACTGGTCCTATACTTTATGAGCAATAATTTACCTATACTTCATGAGTAATTTTCGTGCCTGTTTTGGTTGAAAATGACAAAATGTTACACTGGTACATGCACAACTATATTCAGTCATGTGTCAACAATACCATTTGGTACACTTTCTGCTTCATTACAGAGGAGACTCTAGGGAACCCAGAGACAACATGCTTGGTAATTTTTCTCTTACTCTAGTTCCAACTGTGGGCACGAACATTGTGATAGCTTTGGATGGCTCAAAGAATGTGAAGCCAAATGATTTCACTGAGATGAAGAATTCAGCGAAAAAGATTGTAAATTCGTTAGTTGTATCTCCTCGAGATACTCGTGTTGGTATGATAGAGTATAGTGATCAAGTAAATGTTGTCTTTCATCTCAATGAACATGGGAGCAACCAAGATGTTCTTCAGGCTATTGATAAACTTCAACCTTCCTTTGGAAATGGTCGCGTGATGGATGAGGTATCCTTTTGTTTCAGACAGAAATGGTTTAAGAAGATATGCTAGGAATCTTTTATAACATGCCAAGATTTAACTTTGAAATTGAGTAAAAATTTTTTATGAGAAAGGTGTTTACTGTGAGTTTTACGTTTATAGGTTCTAAAATCTGCAGCCATAGAAATGTTCACTGTGAAGAATGGTGCCCAAGCTGGTCTGCCCAATGTTTTCATTATATTCACAAGTGGTAAGTCAACTGGCACTGAACCACTACAGCGAGCTGCAAAGCAATTACATGGTCTGGGGGTGACTACATACGTAATTGGTACAAACGTTGATGTCGATCGTGATGAAGTTGCGGCTATTGCCTCTGGCAGCAAAGACAGCGTATTTCTCATTGACGACGTAGCTAGTATTGCGGGGGTGCTCCCAGGAATTATCATGGACGTTTTAAATCATGATTTGACAGGTTTGTTCTAAGTTTATGTTTGTTTAAATATTACATTGGAGGTATAGTGGGTGCCTGTTGCATAGTGCAGAGAAAATTACACAAAGTGGCACTGATAGAACCAAGGTGGTAAAACTGCAGCAGTTAATTTCTGATTAATCTCTACAACAGCTTTGTTCTATCATCACTCAGTATAATCAGGCCAGAGTATAATCTTACAAACTGTTTCCTTTAGTGAACAATTCTGTTGATGTTGTGTTTGCCCTCGGTGCTTCTCGTCCTGATGGATCTTCTTTCTTAAAACTTGAGAAGGAAATCGTTCATAACATCATGGATCAACTAAAACTACTGGACGTCAAGTATGGAGTCATTGAATATGATCAGAACGCTAGAGTGATTTCAGATCTAGGAATTGACTCATCCCAAGTTAAACAAGCATTGGACGAAATTACATGGAAAAGTGATGCTACCGGACTAGCTAACGTAAGATTATTTCTGACACAGGCGTTTTTTTTTAAAATGGTCCTGTGTTATAGAATACTTTAAGAAGTTATAGAACAAATACAGCACCAGAATAATACATTTCCTTCATAATCAGGTTCTTCGGGAAGCCTCAATGGTCTTTAAAAAGGGATCTCGTCCCAGTTCTCGGCAGAGATTGATTCTTTTCGTCACAACAATGTCAAGTTCACGCCCTCGAGACGTACAAAATGCTGTAAAGAGTCTGGATCAAGCTGGTGCTGACGTGATTCTGGTTGCTATTGGCAACAATGTTGCTATATCAGAATTAGAAACAGTGACGCATAAAGATAATATTTTTGTCCTTGATCCAAATGACTCTCCTGAAACTTCTGATATTACTGAGAGAGTGATTAAAGGTTCTCAATTTTTGTTATTTAGTTTTTGTTTAAAGATACAGTAACACATACCCTTCCATGTTTCAGAATACTTGCAGGAGGAAATTGGAGCATGAGTATCTTTTAAACAGTGAAGGCGAAGTAGTCTTGTAGAATTTGTGTTTTCATGTATTCAAACTCCAGTGATAGGCACACTGGT